>BLKM01011269.1:1073474-1273474 GCA_013340265.1 Coptotermes formosanus | reverse complement strand
CTTTGAAAATGGAGGTAGCGGGTTCCTTCGAAACTTGATATTTAGTTACCATTCAACAAGGCGCCACATATCTGAAGGTTTCAGTTTCATCAACAAGGCCATGAGAACGTCAAGTCACGCGTCAAGTTTCTTTCTGTTATGTTTCCTGGTGATGTAAGTTACTGCCTGTGCTGGCCATAACGTCTCTCTGTTCCTTTGGTTTTCCTTTTACTCTTTCTTACCTTCACGGTAGCTTTACCATCATCAGCATCTTCACTTGTTTTATTTATACGTTCTTTCTTGCTCCTCTTTCAAACACAACAGCTACCAGAAGTTTCACATCTCAGTTCCATTTCGTCCCCCCGCGTCCTGACATACAGATTTTTCCGTCTCCATACCTTACTTTATTACCGGTTCAGTTAATCATTTGTACAACTGCAAATTCGTATTCCTGGATATTACTTTATCAAAGTATCACTCTAGTCCAGACACTCCGCAATTTACAACACCATCGCCTTACGTCCACTCACACTACCACAGTACAGTCGGTACGCTTGGCGAGTTGGTTGCAACGCACATGTGTAAGAGTCGATGTTGTGTTGCGGTACTTTGTTTTTGTTTTCGTCTGTTTAATATTGTCCTGTACAGAGAGCTGTATTTATGTGCCTGGCTCCCTGTTTTATATTTCAGTTTACTATAAAGTGGGCAGTCGATGTGTATGTGTAGCGTATGAACGATGACTTACGACAACGTCGACTCATCACCTGGTCGTTGAAACGGAACCCAGCCGTAAGTAAGACAGTCTCCCTATTCCAGTCATTAATTAACCCTTTAAATACGAAGCGTGTCTGTTTTATATAAGGACTCATTGCGTACCGCGCTGTAAACACTCTCCACTTCGGTTATAAAAACCAATCTCTTAATGTTTTATAAGGCAAAAGTTGCTGTTTGTTCTGAGATCCGTACAAAACACATAAACGCAATGTGGGCACCACGTAGAATTTTTTAATATTAAACCTGGCGGTACGTAAAGTTACCGCTAGGCTTTAAAAGGTTAACAGCCTTTTTAATTTATACTTTCAGCTCGATCTATTATATTTAATATGTACTTATGCTAAAATTTAAATATTCGATAATTTAAATACAGCCACATTAAAATGTCTAACTTACTGACTCACTAAAAGCCTAATTATACAAGAATTGGCTCGAAATATTTTAGTTCTCAAAGTAGCCACAGATTATCATTCAACTCTTCAGGAACGTAACGCCGTGTTGATTGGTATTTATTTACCAACGTTTCGGACAAGCCTGCTGTTTCCATTTCCAGAGTTGAAGCAAATAAAACTGCTCTGAATCTTTCTTCGATGAACCCTGAATATGGAAGCAGCAAGATCCTCCTGAAGTTGTCGCCTGCTATTTACCACTGAACACGGTATCATATCTCAGAATACCTGAATTTTCACCAACACCCCTGTCAGAACCTAAACTTCGAGGTCTGTCTTTCGTATGGTATTTTATGTACGTGAAATTCTATTGACCTTTCCAGGCAGCCAACACGGATGCAAACAGTGGCCATAGTGTAAATTTAAAACAACTTTCCGAGCTAACCCTTGCGGAATTCTGTCCTCACATCCGGTAATTTTATTCAGGCGTGCGTTTAAACAAGTAACAGCTCGTTACACTGTACCGTACGCTAGCCGTATAACCATCTGCACATGTTACACAGATCTACACACAAACAAGTGCAATGTCAAAAGTTAACAGAAATTTAATAAAAATATACAGGAAGGGACGCCGCCCTACCATCGCCCCGGAAGCCACAGCGGTGCGGTTTTGGCATGTAGGAGAGGAAACTCGGATATTAACTTTACCTACTCTCCTGCTACCAGGACGTCTTTAGGGTCAGACACTGATAAACTTACGCTATTTGTTGGTCCCCATTGCCTTTATCACACGTTCGTTCCTATTACTACATAAATGTGCTATTAAGAAGGAAATATAGAAGGCTGTCAGCAGTTCAGTATACTGTGCTACGTTTTATTCTCTAAACCAACAACCCCCCACCCATCCCCCCATTCCAAACACACACTGTCTATCTCGGTCGCTTTTGTGAAGTGAGTTATTGGAATTCTCTGCCACCATTATTACTACTAGAAAAGAAATGATCTGTTAAGCAGTAACAGTTGTACAAAAACGACACCTCATTGCTCTTTCGCCGTACTTATTAAAACAGACAACCCATTCCACTGCAATTCGAGTTTATAACGACAAATTGCGGAAATTCTTCTTTCATGTAGTAACACGTAACAACGCATCTTTATTATTTACAGCAGAAATATTTACATCTCAGTCTGCTGTATCAGGCAAACTGGTGTCTGTCGTGGTTGGTTTGACGGGGATTACAGGTTATGGCCAGCATGTGTGTGTGTGTGTGTGTGTGTGGATTTTATTAGCATCACCTGAGGAAGGCAGAAGTCTCTTCCCAAACGCAGTGGTTTAATTTAATGACGATGGAAGAAGTCTTGGAAAGAGTATTTGAAGTAAGTCAGGTTTTATACGTATTTAACATATACACTTATTGGTTATAATTGACAAGATGCGTGGTCTATATGACACAAAATCTGTCACTGCTGTTTACACGAACCCTGTGAAGTTCTACATTTTAGTAATTAAAATACAAAAATATATAAATAGTTTGCCTTATCGTAAAATTTTAACCAAACACAAGGAAAATATATCACGCTATGCAGTATTAATAGCTTTATTAAATTGTAAGTTACTGCTAAAATCTGAACACAGTTCCATCATTAATTTAGCTTCCAGTCTCTCCAGGTTTTTAAGTGTGTTATTGACCAGTCAATGCTGTTGATTTCCAGTTCATCAACTGCGCAGAAATATTTGTACCTCTAATAACAGAGCTGTTCCGGGAACAAATACGCATCAAGTCCCATCATGTATGCTAAATCGCAAGGACAGATTATTTCTGACTCTGTGGATCATGAATAGTTTGCGACAATACGTTACACACGTTTGTCAGTGCTGCAAACAGAACTGCATTCCATCACTAACTTCATTCAGTCTCTCCATGTTTTAAGTGCATTATTGTCTCGGTAATAAAATTGACTTTCCCGCTTTCGGGTTAGAGAGTAAAATTTATATATGCAAAAGCAAAGCAGTATCAGCAATAAATGAACACCATGGTCAACGAAGTACACAAACTAGCCACCAGCGCATTTCAAAAACACGCAGGCCCACTCTTGTTATCTGGAACAGGCAGTTTAAAATCGTTTTTAGGAACGAGCATTTTTTAAAATTAAAATCCTTCTTAAATTTGTTTTAGTGATGATTTAATCATTTCTTGCAATTTCAAAATTGTGTGTGACGTTCCAGTTCTGCGCAAGAAAGGTATAAATTTTCGTACTCCCCTCTGACGTCATCCTTCAGTTTCCATATCTATAACATCCGCCAATTCACAGCCATTCTGTTTATGTTACAATATTCCGTGTCTTTATCTCAGCTGCAGATTATATGACCGCTAAATGGAACCGCTGGATTCCGGAAAACATTACGTTACATCATTACACCTCGTTTTAATGATGCCATATAATTTACTGATACTATCTGATCAGTTAACATCGGCTATAAGCAAGGCCTGTTGTAGTAATTTGCCCCGTCATTATGCTTGCTCAGCACTTTATATTCCGATTAACTGAGTAGCACACACATACAGTAACAAAATCAGCTCTATTGCCGTAGGACCCGAAGGACTAACATGCTAACGTAAAACACTGCCATGCGGCAACACCCTGGGCCACTTTAGCCAATTCCAGTGTCCGCAATGTGCTTTCCTAACATCTATCTTAAAGTTAGCATTAAATGTCTTCGGTATTACAACTGGCAGTCTTTGAAACCGTGTTCCTCGAGAAAATCGTTATCAAATCCCTATGTTTCGAGGTCTACTGCCAGCGTAGAGTATGACAAGCCTGCTCGATGTCATTATCGTAACAATACTAGGTGACCTTTTCAAACCGTTAAGTTCCATTATGTCACTTTATTTTTTCCAGTATATTTTCAAGAATTCTGTTTCCGAAGACTCGTCATTCAAGACCTTCCTCTCAGGCGGGAAGTACATTGCGAATATATTAACGATGACCTAACATGTCCAAACGTTAACACGCCTGGCTGTTCTTCCTGACAACGCCACAGAATATCAAATTAATGTACACGAACATCCGAACATGTTTGAAAATTGGACTGCTTCACCCTTGAAGATGGGACGGATAGGTTGCCCCGAAACATTCGATCAAACTACCATTAGAGGCTGCATAAAATCCCACAAGACCACAGACCTCGAAGGGATTCTTGTTTACAGAAATGTCGGTGACAATGAACTGCACAAATAATTTAGGTTCCAAACAGATGTTCCACCTGGATATTTTAGGAATGCTCAGTTGATCCTGCTTCGGAACGCACAGTCTTGGTCTCTGGGTAACCCTGACGCGCGCAAACGTGGTCTAAACTCTCTTGTTTTGGGATTACTAATGAGGCAATAGAACCTAGATGTGTATCATTAAGACTTCGTAACACTCCACGTGTTCCCGGATAATGGCCATTAACATGTGCAGACGTTATCACTTGGGACAGATAAGGAAATGTCGTAGTTGAAGAGGAGTCGGGGTAAACGTAGGCTATATCTACAAATATATACATTTTACATTAAGATTTAAAGGGCAGCTATGAAACCACATCTTAATGCCTGTATCAAATATTTCCGGTACTTGGAAACGCGAACACGAAACATCTAACCTTTTATGCTCTATAATAAAACTGTATGCAAATGTACTAAATTAAAATTTAAAATTAATCTTCCACAGAAATCACAACTGATGAATTTCAAGCACACTGTGACTAAGACTGTAAAATTTCAGGAATAAAATCATCCGACATGGTCACCAAGAGTATTCTGCAAGTATTAGTTACAACATGTCATTCATTATGCTATTATGTCTTATGTTCGACAGCGTCCATTATCTGAGGAATGCGAAACGTAAGAGGTACTCCCCGAGTTCGATCTACTTCCGTCTTCAGGTGACAGATTAACAGTACAGATTTTACAGCGAGATGTTTCACTATGCATATTCCATCTTTACGGGGTACGACACCGCATCGCTGGATAATCGGTTCCCGACGATTAGAGACAATGCAGTGGCCTCACCTTCAAGGGTCTAAATGTCTATGGACATGACTCAGCCTGAAAAAATGGATAATGCCCAACATAGCATTAAAAATTTTGGGGTTTTTAAGAATGGTCCCTTCAAAAGCCACAGTTACAAAGCTTCATCCAACCACAAAATAAGGGGGAAGATTTCCTTAACCTGATATACTATTGGTTGCGGCAATTGTAAGAATCCACGAGTTTCGCAGAAAGATTGAAACGCTAAGTTTTTAATGTCTACAAAATCAGAACCCTACTAAATGTTATGCAAAGAATGCGGCTTCTCTCTCTCTCTCTCTTTCTCTCTCTCTCCCCCCCATCCCCCCAAAAAACCGCATTGTTTTTTAGTTACAGAGGCAGTCTGATGTTAAGGAAGTAAACCTTTGTTTATTTTAAAAGTTTCAGACACAATTTGTTATCAAAACTTTGTACCATAGGCGTCGAAAAATGATTAACAAGAATATTGTGAAACATTGTCAAAGACATGGCTCAAGGTACCGAGGATTCCGTGCAAATCCGAGGCCCTCCTTTACATTTCGTGTTAACAGGATATTTTCCTTACAGTCAATATCTGTTAGCACCCACCAATCTCAAATCCGGAGGACCAGAGATTTTTGCATGTTTTTCATTGCATGTACAGCAGCTTTGGATACTTGGCAGCCAGTTTTACACCCGCTACGTGTGAAGGGGCCATGCCGCGAGGACAGGAAAATTACTTCAAAATTCACTTGACAAAATGAAGGGAAAATAAAGCTTTAGAAATCTAAGCGTAGGTAGAAAGATAATGTTGAATTTGGTATCAATAATCAGGTAAGGAAATAATAATTGGCCTCACTATTTCCCCCCAGATAAAGTCAGGTGGGCTCGACTGATCTATCTCACGGCAAGGGCCGGTGGCGTGCCTTTGCAGAAACAGTAATAAGCTTCCGAATTCCATAAAACACTGGAAAAAACTTCCGAGTTCCAAAAAAACACGGGAAAATTCTTAACTAGCTCTGAGACTATCAGCTTCTCTAGAAGGACTCTTATCATGTTTTGAAGCTTTCAATGCAACTAAATTCAACAAAATCCTGTCGAAATGACAGCCGCGGTCAGGCGACGTAAGTAAGCTGACGCATCAGAGGCCGACTCAGACTCCCTCATCAGGGCGATGGCACCAGGACTCTGTAGATTTGAAATTCGTTATACGGACACAAGTATGCGAAATTGAAACCGCGCTTTTACACCAAACAGTAAATAGTAAGCTATGCTAAAGAATACTGTAACAGGGATAGCTCAATTCATTCACTCATCCACTAAAACTCTGGAAATATTTGGCACTGAATTACCCGCTGCTGTACATTCCGAAAGCAACAAATGGTACATAAGAGCAGCGCAATCCACTTACATGAAATAAAAGAAAATTTGTGTAGAACTGTCACTTTACTGGGCCTATAACATATGTGATATTGAATGTCATTATCATGCTAATTTTCTAGCGAGATCAACGTGGACTTAAGATAAAATATTACCATCACAGCTGTAAGAAACTAAAGAAAGCTATATACGTGTAATTCTCCATTACTTACATAAGATGTACAAAGCAGATGGGCAATTGGCATGCCATCTATACAAGCATATTCCGTCTTAAAATTACATACACTATTTCAATAACGTACTGAATTCTGGATAGTAATCCCCCTTAACTGCGGGTCTGTTAACCCTTTAAACCCCAGCGGGTAGTTTAGGTGTGATCATGTTTAACATTAACAAATTCTACATTTCGCCCACAGTGTGTGTTTACGTGTGTTGTACGGATCTCAGAACAAACAGGACTTTTGCCTTTTACAGTAATAACTTATTATTTTTATAAGCGACACGGGAAGTGTCTACCGCGCGGTACGTACTGGGTCTGTACATAAAATGCATTACTTTTCGTGCCTAATGGGTCAATGGCGGAATGAAGAACCCTCAACTGTTCCCTTGTACGCAGCTTTGCCAATCGCGGTATTAGGTTTCATGCACCTGCAGTTGTTACGCTTGCAAACAGGGAAAAGTCAGTGACTTCTAAACCAAGAGATCCAGAAAAGGGATGTAATGGCTTCCGAAAACACTTGCCAGTTACCAGAGAACCAATATTTATGTCTTTTTAGACACATTTTCTGTGTTATGGCCGTCTGTCACTTAATTTACGGACCTGTCAGTTTCTGAAACTGTGTACCGCCGACAGTAAGATGACCGCTCAGTAACAAACTGCAAACAAAAACACTAATCACCAACAAATGCACAAAGAGAGTTTCATCATCGATTGTAACACACTCCTACATGTTTCAACCCTGCTGGGTCATCTTCAGGGAGAACTTTTTGTTATCGTTATACTAAGGTTGCACTTTACAGTTGAGTGAGAATGTGCTGTTGACTGTGTACTGCGTTGTTTTTGGAGGCGTGAACTCTCCGCGGTCCGGGCCTGAACTGCGGAGAGTTCAGGTGAGTTGTTGCTCAGGAGAGAGTTGTTGGTGATTAGTGTTTTTGTATAATATAGTGGACGGACATGGAACACATTAAACCTGCAAACAATTTGAAAGAGTTCTCTGTAGAGTAACTGAGGTCTATCCTGGAAGCTACCTTAAGGGACTGAGGAAGATCATGAGAAACCTCGTTCGTGTATGGGGTACCTCTGAATTAATATCTTTGGTGTTACAACTCCACGAGGCTATTGTGTATAATCAGTTTTTCTTAACATATTTAAGTTGTGATATTTTTGTATTTCGTAAAAGGACAGGCAACTTAGTTTGGCACTGACAAACGTTAGAAGTTGTCACGGTCCTGATAATTTTCAGTTTTCCATAAGACGTCTATTTTCCAGAGGGTGTTTTGTTTCGCTGCAACTTTAACATCTTCTGTTGGTGAGCGACCGATGTATTTAGCTGGTCCATATTTACAGTAAAGGAACATCTGCGCCAGTTCGCTGTCGTTTGCTTTTAAGATGCTGATAGCATGGACCCCTGCAACGCAGGCAACCAAACCCACCTCAGAATCCCGGAACGGAAAGGTTAGCTACATACCACAACGAAAGCAAGACTATTTTGTCCTTCGGTAGAAGTTCTGAATGCTCTTCGTCGCTTGCTAGAAACAATTAATCAAAATTACGCCTGGGACACTAATTTACCACCTGGGAAAAAAATTCCTCTAAAGTGGAGTTCTGAAACTGCTAGAATTTGATACAGTAGTTGCAAATGTGCGTAGACCTTCCAGACACATCACATCTCATCAAGAATAAACCAGCTTTGTATAGTGAGAATTCTTTTTAAAAATACAGGCACGGATACGACAGGGAAAGAAAAATATTATTCGTTTTCTTTTCTTCTCCTCTTTCTCTTCCTCCAACTTTTTCTCCTTAATCCACTCTTTCCTCTTCATGCCCTGTTAACCGTGTCTCTCCTCCCTTTCTTCTTCCTTTTGCTGACGTGATATCCGATTCGCACGATTGTGCGTTCGGATTTCGATGACAGAGGCGGGAGGTCAGCAGGTGAAATGCAAATAAGACAGCTGTGTTTATGTACGACTATGGCGACGATTTCACTGTACAATATCTGTAAACTGTTCACTCGAATTATCAAGAAATTACAGCAGAGTTGAATTGTAATTATGTACCATACTCGAGTGTTGTGAAACACGAATGGAGACAGTTCATCTACATACTGGCACTGGATTTTTAATCATCAGCGTTCACACAGGAAAGAAGTGACTGGCCTACCAGAACGGCAAATCCCATTCTTCATGTTTAACCGTCTGAAAGACATTTCAGTCTCTTTTAAAACCACATTATGTTTAAGTCATAGGAGCAACTACATTATCTTCCTGTGCTCTTGAGGACAGGGCCTTAATCGGAGTCGCTGCAACGTCACAGGTGTTCCACGTCAAGTACCACTTCAGGACACAGTAAGAACAATTGAATGCGAAATCAACCAGTAACTCACAGGCTTATGCATTAGTCACACGTCCGACAACTGGGTCCCACGCTTGAGTTGTTGAGTGCGCCAGAGGAGACAAGGTTGGCAAAAGAGGGGTTACGTTTTCATCCCCCTTTCTACATCACCCCCTGCAATGTTTTTGTCTATTAATGAGCCACCACAGTCAGGATTCTGTATACTAACCACCTAACTGGCAAAGCATCAAATTCTAATGAGCAGGGAGGATAGCGAAACAGAGGTACAGCACGGAAAGGAACACAGTTCATTTGGTAACATTTAAAGCTTTCGGCGACATCGAAATAAAATATCCACCTCCATGACTGACCCAATTATTTCTTTTATGTAGTGAAGCCGAAGAGCCACCATCATTAGTGAAGTTCTGCATCAGACATATTTCTGATTAAGTCCAATCACTTCAGCCTTAAAGGAACCTGACGGGGGTAATATTTAGCAAGATTAAAGTACGGGATGCTGTCCACCGTCCTGGGGTACAAAAAACACGCGTTGACAAAACCCGGATCTGTTTTCGTCTTCCGCTGTATCGGCCGGGATCCGGATTAGCCCTTTCAAATGGACCCACCGGATTTTAATTTTTTTCCCTCTTTCCAATATGAAAGCTGTAGCATAAACAATACCAAGGTGTGGACAATGTCCAAAGTAGCAGCTCAAGAGGTCAACCTCTGAGTCCAGTCTAGTTTCTACCGTATCCTTTCCATTGAAACAGACTTTGGTATTACTTCAATCAACTACATCAGCAGGCATACAGCGGCCAGTGGCTGGCACTTTTATCTATTGTAATAAACCAGCGGGTTCTTTTGGGCCGGGGGGAGGGGGGAATTTTCTATCCTGGCAGACTTCTCTCAACTTCTCAAGAAGAGTTCCGTTCCAGGGAGTTGTTTGTTAGCTAAGAAACAAGGATACTAGAGTACAAACGGAAACAAAAACAATGTTTGCATCATAACAAGTTGTTTGCTCAACGTCCATACATAGTCTTTGCGGAGCAGAATCAGTGTTCCAGTTACTTGTATTCAGGGCTGGATACACCACTTACAATGCAGGCCAAGTTTCTCCATACAGGTAGCCTATAATTACGTGTCTGTGTTACGAAGAGAATGAATTTTGCGTGTTGCGTTCGCAGATGGGAGGCCTTTATGAGAATCCATTTGTTGACTTCCAGATACAGGTCTAAGCTCACCATAAACTTCAGGCGGTACCGTGCACCGATTACATCCCTTGATGGCGCAAAACGGTTTCGCCTTATGCATATAATCTGCGATAGGTGTGATATAGTCCGTGGAATGCAAATACTGGACCAAAAAATGTAAAGGACCGGCCAGTTTAGTACATCAGCAATACTGTATATTTCAATTTCAGACGCTGTCATTTCGATTCTAATTACGATTATCGGCCACATTGACAATAATACTTCGTAATTTTCCATTTTATCTACAGGTGAATGCCAGATGCACATTTCAGTACTCCACAAAACCTCCTTCTGAACATCCATCTTCCCACAAACAACTAACGTCAAGCTGGTCACAACAGGCCTCCCCCAACTTATTACCACTTCACCAGTCATGACTGTCGTCCCACTACATTATGCATCACATCAAATAAACACTTACATTGGAAGAATGCTGTAAAATAAACTAGGATTTATTCAGTTTTCAGACAAATGTAATTGAAGAGATCTTACATCAAATTCTCACCCACGACCATATTCGCATACCACTCTAAACTCATGAGTTAAAACGTCGTAACTGAATAACTTAAGATACAGTCAACTAATACAATGCCGTAGTGTAAGAAGTTTATTTTAAGAAGCGACTCTGCTACAATAATTACAATTTAAGTTCCCCCTGTAAAAGTGTGCTCAGAAATGAAGCAACGCTAACATAATCAAAAGTGTGCTCAGAAATGAAGCAACGCTAACATAATCACGGCGATAATGGTAAATGTGTCAGCTGCTACACAATTATAGCAGGTGTATAATGTCTACAGTGATTTTGTTTCTCACAATGGCGAGGGGATTTGCCGTACATTCGAATTTTAAGGTTAAAACCACTGACTCAGTGTCTGCTAATACATGGAACTGAAGCTTGTCGACTGACAGAATTTACAGATACTACAGTTTAATCACATCATACAGGTTGTTGTCCTGTCGCTATATCAAATCATGGGACGTAATGTGTTTAGCCTGCCTGCCCCTGGAACTGGTCGATACGGCAGACCTACTTGCTTCCAGACTCTCTGGCAGTGGCAAGTGATTGCACGGCTAGACGGGCAAATGATCCACTCACTCACGCACTCACTTGTTCTCCACCTTCTTTTTTATTGAACAAACCTTTATGTTACTTTTTGAAATTTCGCACGAAATTCTAATAAACCTGTCCTGGCTACTAAAATCAACGTAGGAAAGAAAGTGAGAAAACTGAAACAAGGACTCTCCTAATTTGTGCTCTTAACTTCATACTGTTAGCGGTTTAAAATCGATGGAGGATGACACAAAAGAAATAGAACTCTGCATGAACTTCTCCTCACAGAACTCTAAGAGGTGGAACAACATTTGAAAGACACAAACACAATTTAGTTTCGTTCAGAAACTTAGTACAGACCTCCTCCGAATACCAACTTACACGAAATTCGTTTACTAATCTCGAAGAAGACGCATACGATCAGACAGACATGCTCTCTAAACTATGCGTGAATCGTATGCATTTAGTTCAAACCACGAATGAATTACTGTGACTTCTGTAGAAATAATATTAACTACTAACTTACGGGTTGCATCACGAACGCCTGCACTGCAATGTCTAGACTGCACGGCACCATACCGGTGTGGGAGAAGTTGCCGTACACCCTGAACGCAAATTGGGTTGATGTAATGACGCTCTCTTTGTCATCGCCTATTAAATGTGTGGAGTCGGGGATAGTGTGGAACCACTGTTATATTAGGTTAGAAAGACAAAACTAAAGATGTTGCTGAAGGAAACAAAAACATATCAAACGCTCAGTATCTGTCTGTCTTCCAGAAAGAAATTTCTTCACTTAACTCCATATTTATTTATACTAGCTGATGACTCTAAACAGCAGTTACTTCTTAAAATATGATTTCTTATTCGACTAAGGCTGGTAAACTGTCTCCCATTTTGTTCAAATGCGACTACTGTAAACACTCACACAGCATATATTCTCTAGCAGAGTTCACTTACTTTTCTAAACATACCTGAGAACAAAGAAAAAAAGGCAGTCACACGTTTTAAGAACTTAATACCAAAGCTCGAATCCACAGTCGAACGAACTAGACACAACGATCTGCACGACACGGGATAAGCAATCCACCCAAACCACTGGTCGAATTATCCAGTTCATCACCTCAGCCGTGCTTCCAGGTCTAATCGGATAAAGATAATGAGGCGTATTACAAGGGTATCCACAATGCGGACCGACATATAGCATTCCTGGTGATTAGCGGCCGTGTGGTAAGTGCACTAATGCCCCGTAGCGCATACCAGGCAAGGTGTGTGTTACCGAGCTTAACCAGAAGCACCTGACGTTGTAGTTAAAACTTCAGTTCCCTTACTCGACTATAGCCCACTGTCACTGGTACGGTATCACTACGTACTTTTTACACGCACTGGACATATTGCCAACAGAACCCGAATACAGACCTGTTCTTTTTCAGTTTTTTGCACTGCATTTCAAATCATGTCATGCTTTTCCTTATAGTAGGAACATCTAAGAATTGCAGTGTTTTCAAGACGTGATATACAGAATCTGAGGGTCACCCCTGAATTTCCAACAGAAACCATCCACCATTACTCTGGCGGCAGGAAATACAGGTTTTACCTTTACACGGAAATAGTTTGAGCCTTGCGTCATGACACTCTGAACTTCAGAGCAAAACGTAATGTTTCAGGAATTAAGGAGGGATGCAGACATACAAATATCAACTAATAAGGTGTCAATAAGGTCAAATAATCTGGCTTCAAAAATGATTGCTACAGATCTGACCTTACGTCTTCGGAATTTTGATTACTCTAATTGCGCACCTAATTGCCGGCTTGCCGAGTACACGTAATCTATAATCCGACCAGCTAACCAACTATACATATCTAGAATTCAAACTGCATCCGGGTACAATTCTTAGCCACTTAAAACTTCCCTCCCAAACTTATGAACTCTTTCCCCAAAATCCATCATAATATTACACATCAGAGGTTCTCCAATCGCTCACTCTCAAATAGGTTTATCTACCAAAATTCTGTGTGCTCTTTCAGAAGCTTCTGCGAGACTCCCGTGTAGATAAGAATATAATAGGATGTAGATTGGATTTATTTGGCTCATATAATATCAGCGGTGGATTCCAGCGCTTGGCTTGTCGGATGGCGGTAGGGAACCTTCGGTTTCTACGAAAAGCACGAGATTTCTTTTGCAGCTTAGGGATTACTGGGATTTTTAGACGTCCCCTCAATGGGATTAGCGAATTAAAAGACTGACTATAAAACATACTGCAATCAAGAAGGTGTGTTTACAGAAGCAATTTAAAGCATACAGAAAAAAATTATGTAGTGTGGCACTTTACAAATAAGGTAGTATTTGGCAGAAAAGGAAACGTAACTTCTTATTACGGGATCCCCTCACGAACAACTGAAGGCTCGAAAATGAAGTAGGCAGAATGAGCAGAATTAGACAGAGACTAAAAAGTTACGAATTATACATACTCGCAAAAAAGCAATCGGAAATGTATTAAGGTCGCTCGAGCTAGGAGCAACATACCACAACTGAATGAATGACAACAGTAAAGATCTCCGAACATGCAACTCGGCCCAGAATAAGAACCCTAACCTACTTTCCTTCTAAAGCACACACAAAGCAAATAGCCTATTACAATAAAGACGAACTTGTGCTTGTATGACAAAAATCCTTAGGTTTGTTATATGGACGAAATTACAAACTACGTTGCACAAATAATGCAAAGAAGTGGCTAAGTACATAGGAAAAAACTGTTAGAAATCTATGTTTATATAAGCCAAAACGTTTTCATTAGACTACCACTCTGAGGTTCATTGGTATAACGGACATTTATAGATCTACTAAGATGCAGATTTATTCACCTACTATATTTATTTATTTATTTATGTATCCTTTATTTGTCGACTCTTTTGATAGCTTACAAGACGAGAGGAATAAAAGATCATTAGCAAATACCGAGTTTTACATAATAACTGCGGGCACGATGTGGTAAACTTTGACGTGCTCTTCCGTTATTTGCCTGGAGGAACGCGGGAAAATCACGAGAAACGCCATTCGGTATATTCAGGCACTTAACGAAGACTTCAAATGGAGACTTCCAAGCGCCAACCTCCAGACCGCCACATTCTGCGACAATGCGAAACATTTAAATTAAGTATACTGATTGAAGACAACACTGTCAAGCCCAATGGCTGACGCAAATGTACTTACAGCCATTTTCAACACTAAAAACTCTGAATTTATCCACGCAATATATTTACGACTCTTACAATAAACAACCATTATTTCCCTATACATAATTAACCAAATGGAAACACACTGTGTTCTCTGCGGGGTAAGAACTCTGTCATTATACATAACGTAGACTAATTTGACTTTTAAAAAGGTTTAATTAGCTCTCTCATTTCCGAATAAGACGTATAATGACATGCACATGTGAATGTAAAGTGATTTTTTGCAGATTAATACACAATTAGAGCTGCATAATTTCTCTTAAAAGCTGTACCAGGGAAAACGGTTTAAGGTAGAGCCAAAGCATCCGGGCTATTAATTATTAAATACCTGTATTACCAACGACAACCTATTTAATACTACTGCACACTGCATCCCGGTAGACAGTACTACTCACCCTGTCAGACGTGCTATTTTGTGAAGGTTTTCAAACAAAAGCGGGGTATTAGTCTGTAGCTCCATGGATTAGAATGTGTGTTACACTTATTGTATTTCACGACCCATATCGCTCGTATGATGAAGTAGCCTATTAATATCACGAGCGACGTGTATATAAGTACGTACGTGTCAGAACACAAATGTGTCGCGTTAAACACGTAACTGAGTAACACAAGAGTTTGTATTCATACCTTTCCAACGCATAAACTTCCTCATCAATAATACTAGACCTGAAGATTTCTTCAAACACACGGATGTAAAAATATCAAATGTATTAGTGTTTAACCTCTTCAAGGTGTTTCGCTTGACAAGGAACGCCATGGTATCAATATCACGTTGATGTTTGTTCCGCAGGTAAGGAAATTTAATATTTTCCTTGCAGTGATAACATAAACCAGCACTGTGAACATTTCTGGAGCTTGCTGAGACCAGTCCAAGTCTTTACACATATTTATAACTCAATATAGTAAAGTTCCTAATAAGAAATAGGTGGACTCAAATGTGATAAAATTTACCGTCTTGTATACAAGTTGAAAGTCTACTAATATTTTCATAAGACACGCCACTGATCTATATCCGGAACTAGTTAAATTCAGGAACAACCCTGACAATATTTAATGCCCATTTTAATATTGCCTTGGCATAAAATCTTGCATCCTTTAGGTGGTGCAACTAAATGCTGCACTACGTTTCTCATATTCTCCGCACTTCCTACACGTTACGTCCTCCTTGGTGTTACTATCCTAATAATATTTGATGATGACTATTAATTATAATCCAAATTTACTATTCTCAACATCCACACACACACACACACACACACACACACACAGGTCTCCGATGTGGATTCCTCTCTCTAGGTTTTCGGACCAAAAATGGATTGCTATCAATTCATCTGCTAACATGCGTCATTTACTAACTCCCGTGCCAGTGATACGATTAACCAACCCTGCAGACGTCTTCTAAATCCGAGTTCTTACGCTGTGCCACCTGCTAGTTGTAGGTATTGCTGACATTTCGAAGGATCTTGTTGTCTTTATCTTCATGAAAATGATGACATTATGATCTTGTGAAACATCGGTAACAACTTACCAGTCGACATGGTTTAACAACCCAGCAGAATTGGATCTTCAGCAATGCCGCTGGAAGAACCTCAAATCTCGTCTACTAAATCTCATGTAAGGTTTCCCATTGCAATGAACAGATGGACACTACGGCACATACAGGTAGACCGACAACTCTACTTCATATCACCATCGTGTGCCAATAATTCAAGGGAAAACAATTCTGAAAAACAAACGCAACCGACCAAAGAGCCGAGACCGATAATAATTTATTGCAATCTCACAGCGAGCAGTACCATGCAATTTGAGTCAGCCATGGTTTCTGCCTTGAGCGTGAGTTTGTTTAATAATTCATAACTCAAATACAGTACCTCAGCCAGTCAGAGCGAAACGAGGCCAATTCTTCAATTCTGCAGCATGTAATAGCCACCGATTCTGAACCACTGTGCACATATAATCGTAGATATTAAACACAGTGTGGCGAACAGTATGAACCACTGATATGCATCGGTGGAATGACAGAATCAGGAAATTGTATGTTCTGCGTTCTGTGCATGAAATGAACTAGTATAGAGCAGGTCATGTCAATCAGCTGCATGCCAACATTTTTAAGTTTTGGAAATACTAACAAGTTCCAATGAATTATGATGTAAGTTCTAAACTAAAATTTGTAAAGTGAGTACAATTTTCGCCAGTTTCTGTCACATAAAGGGCAAGATTCTCTGAGATTGAACACGTTTTCTCAAAACAAAAAGCAGATCGCATGTAAGATGATTACGTGACAGAGTACATTCAGTTTAGATAATTAACTTCAGTCCTAAATATATATAGATATGGTTAATATTAAAGGACATAGAAGCACAACGTTCAAGATTATACGGAGTTTGGTACAATGACCATCCAAAAAAGAATAGGCTACGAGATTTGCGCTCTTCTGAGGAATTACGCAGCGTCGAATGGTAATCATTCGGGACAGCGATTCGGTCTCATCTTGGACTTGACCCTTGAAGATGGGCCCGATACGCCGTTCCGAAACATCGATAAATGATTATTATTCGACGTTGCGAAATATCCCAGAAGAGCGTACATCTCATCAACATCGCGGCGGAAGCCTGTAATCATGGAAAGTTGGCCAAAATGGTCATCAAACAGGACATCCAACTAATCTCACGTAGCAGCCCCATTCTTGAGACGCTGACAGGCACAGTTGCCCTGCTCTTCACGGAATTCACTACTTTTCGCGAAACTAGAAGACTGACATGTTAACAAACGTCTGTCGGTAGCCACTGTCATGAGAAACTGTATCGAGTCCACACACTATTTCTTTAGGTTTCACTTTAACCTGAGCTGTCCACTTGATGGTCCAAGTGGTCATCTCAAGTCAGGTTTCCGACTGAAATTCTGTGTATATTTCTCATTTAATCTGTGCGTGTTACACATATTATTCGTATTATTCGACATGATTTGATTATTCTTATGACTTTAGGTAATCAGTACAAATTATGAGCTTCTCAATAACTAATTATCCCTAGTCTGTAGTTACTTTCCACTTGTCAGTTACGAATTTCGTCACCGCTCTGACATTATACAGCTTCAAACTCATTTGAAATCACATTTCACACCCACGTAACAGAACAGGGAATTAAACATATAAGGTAATGATCTTAAAGGCTGCCCGACACGGGCTTCGCATCATATACATTCAAACTTTCAGCAAGCCTGTTTAACCTGTACAATACTCTACGCTGATTAGACTCCAAGGACTTAGAATCATCTGCTCCTCGAGCTTATGTTTGTGAAAATGCACTTCTCCTACCTGTTCTGTGATAACCGAGGCTGAAAGGCAAAAAATCTTATATCTAAGAGAGCATATGGATATAAAGAACAATTGCACATATTTTTGATAAATAAAATCGAATAGCGTATGGCTTCAGTCAGCCTACGCATTATGTTTTGTGTATAGAAGTAACTAAATCTATGCTGCTCAGTCATTCTTAAAAATGTGGTAATTACTCAACTGGCAGAAACTGCCTGTTTGTAATAAAACCGGTAACTAATTATCCTGTTTAAAACACATACAACTGCACTTCATTCGAAGCTAGTTACTTGAAAACACTTGAAAATGAGTGCCTCAGATTTATCTCAACACTGCGTACAAAATACGGCCTACATTATCTGATTTCCAGTACGTTAAGTGTGTAGAATTTCACCTGTTATTTCTCGCCTGTCAAAGAAAGTAACTTCCTAGAGCTGGCGGACGTCAAGTATACCAACGGGTCAATATTTGAATATATGTATACATTCCAATTCTGATGCTGCCCTTCGCCAAGCGGGCAGAGATTTTCGCCTAAAGACAAAAGCTATATAACCGATTACATTTGAGGCGACGTCCTAAAGTAACCATATCGACGGCGTTCAAAATAAAAATAGTCTGTGTTCTCGCAGTGAAATCAGTTACGTGGATTCTGGTACAATGTCTGAGAACAAGAGCAGTCGCTAACAGCACGCTATACTAGATTCACAACCCTGGAAGAGAGCTTTCTGATTTGATTCTCAGTACTGGTCAGACCCAACATGGTGCTGTTTGTTATCAGTACTAAACGTTCAGTTGCAGCTAAAGTGATTTTGGGGTCAACTGGACTCGCTTGTTTCTGTCAGAACCCACTGTTTATCTTTCAACAGAACGGCGAGGCCTCATAATTTGTATTTTCACAAGATATGATTAGGGTGAACAAATAAATGGAAAAGAAATGAGCGAATATGAAGGGTGAAAATGATGAGAATTTCATACAAAATTTGAGTCAGAAATGCTGAAAAGAAGAGATTACGTGGGATATGTGGATATACAAACTAGGATAATATCATAGCGAGGTTTAAAGAAACTGAGTGCGAGGATGTTGCGTGGCTTTATCTGGATCAGGCGAAGGACTAGAGGCGCACTATTCAGATAATGGTAAAGAACAGACAATCGAGTTCCATAACCAGACGGCGATTTTTGACTGACTCTGCGCCTCTTAGTCTTCCAAGAATGATTCCACTCTATGGAATTAGTTATAGGCTATGTCAAAAGTTATTTTATTATTTTTATATTTTACTTCTGTAGTAAATCATGACTAGACAAAAACATCATTCGTTCTATAGCCTGTCTTCCGAAAGGTCCATAGCCTTTTCCAAGAGAAATTTTTTCACAGTGTGCGTTCTAGTCCTTCCTCTTTCAAGTTCCAGTATCCTCCCGCTTCCTTAAGACCATCAGTAGCCGCTTAGGTCTTCTTTCTCGTCTTCCCGTCACTTCTATCCTTCCCACTATCTTTCCTTCAATAACGTGTTGTAGAAGGCTGTTCCTACACAAGACGTGACTAATCCAGTTACCCTTCCTTCTTCTTATTGTATCCAGACATTCCTCTCCTCCTTGACTCGATACAGGAATGCACCAGCATATATTTATTAGTTTCTGGGAAAAATACTTATGATACTTGCCACAGTTTGTACAACTGCACTAATGCCACGGTTATTAGATAACTGTGTAACAACACTTCAACACGCAGGCTGCTGGTGCTATTGATGGCTCCACGGCGGGGGCGAAGAAAGTGCAGTACAGTTCTGGCAACAATTAATCGTCCACAGAATCTGCTGTAAAGATGCTACATTATGTGATTCTGCCTACGGACGAAGGGAGGGAAGATTTAATGCTCGGTCAAATTGAATGACCTGCACCCTGAAGATGGAAGAACCATTTTCCTCCGAAATGTTGGCAACACAGTCCACTTTTACACAGTATCCACAACAAGAACATGCTCAACATTGGGATTTTCGCTCTTCTGGGATGTTTCGCGGCGTATATTTCTAGTTATTCAACCCACGCCGCGTAACATCCCAGAAGAACGAAGATCTCATTTACACCGCGGCGGAAGCCTGAAATCGCACGTTCAAAGATTAACAATAAACTCCAGCAAAATCATATAATTAGTTATACTTTTTTTAAAATATGCAACCTTGATATATGATGAGTTCTGTTACACACAATAACAAAGGTACGTATACTAGGAACATGTTTAAAACGAAGAGTTTTTCGAAAATTTGCTATTACAGATATAATACTTCGAGTAAAGTTACAGCGAAATAAATACACCTGTTAAGAATAAACTTTCAATTTATTGTAACTGCGACAAGGAGAAAGCGCTCAAAAGAAGTCACGTGTGGTGTCTATAACTAGTGTGTTTTATCTACAACTATTTATTTCTAAGATATCCGCCTTCCGGGATGATACCCTGTAGAAGGGGTCATGGTTACCAACGTTGGCTAGGAACTTGCTCTCTCCATACCCATAAGGTACACACTGATGTCCTACGAAATGGTGGATATATATACATTAATCTACAACTAGTCTTGTATTATCCTGACAAAGGAGGCACTAAGCTATTCCGAAACAATGGTACCAATATACCAACCTGCAAGATGTCATATACCAGAAGATGTTTTACTCAGCAACGCCGCGAGGATCTCAAATCTCACAGAGTTATTTTGAATTTCCATCAGTAACTTATGATGATCTGTGCACGAACATTTGGGAAACGTATTATTGGTGTTCATAGCAGAAACGTTCAGGAACTGACGAAGGTGGAGGCAGAAGGCTTCGCTTTCTTGAGGAACACTACAAGGCAAGTGATGACGTCAGAAGGATTGCTTGCTTTGCTTGGTTGCGCCTCAATTTCCGGAAAAGATGAAAGAAGCTGCGGTTGCAAGCAGGAAGATAAACAAAAGGAAAAACAATGTACGACAAACTTAACAGAAAAATATTTTAAAATGTACAATGAAGGCGCATGAGAAACATCCTGGGAAATAAAGGCACAATAGATTCGATCGACACCGTAAATTTCATTCGGTCTACAACAAAGAATTGGGATAATATTACGGAATGTGATAAACAATTTGGTAAACCACATGTAATTTTTCGATATTTAAGATTCTTACAGCGGTACTGCCAAACACTGAGGTGTCATGGGACGTTACAACCATTCTCCAACTGCTTGACCCTGAGGAAGAAAGCAGTACGCTTCTTCAAAACGCTGGTGACTCTTTACCGATCAACATGCTGTAACAACCCAGAGGACGTGACTGTCTTGGTTTAAGCATTTTAACGTATGCTTCATATTATGCACTAGTCCGAAGCTTCCTGTAGAGAAATGTTGGCAAAATTTCCTCTCACTGGCTCTGTCAAATTCAAGACAAACTGATGTCAGTATGACAGGCAACTGTCGTGGGAAGAAAGGAATGCCAGGAGGTAAGTCAGTGTAAATGTGCAGGAGAAAGATCATTTTAACAGGGTACTTATCCAAAGACAGAAGGAACACAACTTTACAGATGGAAGTACGAGTGAAAATAAAAGAAAATGTGAGATAAGGTACTAATAACTGCAGGATTAATGTTAGATGATTTCACAACGTTAAAACTCAAGTCTACTCGTACTGTCTGAATAGACGGGAAGACCCATCAGATCAGGAGCGATTTTTAGGGACGTGTTCTTTCTCTATTTCAATTTACTCCATATGCAAACCTTAACCCAAGTGTAAAGATAACCTAAAATTTGAAACCTGCGTTTCCAGAAATTTCCTCTCTTTCAAATCCTTTTCTTGAAGATGAAGGTCATCATAAGAAGGTAATGCGGAACACACATTTCACTACAGCGCTTCCTCAATGGCCGACAGGCAGTCTAACCACACAATTACAGATTCAAACAGTGACTGATAAGCCCCAGGACTTTTGACAAGCTCTGGTCCTACAGTACCGTGAAGTTGCACCTCGTGCTCTTTAATCTACTCGACCCTCCTGACTTCACGTCACCCTGCTCAGAAACAAGACACGGGAGCCTTTCTGTGCTCTCCGACCTAGGCGGACATGTGACCGTTAAAAATTCCAATTTGGGTTTATGACTGCTATTTACCTTAAGCCCATGTCAAGTTAGTCATTACACAGGAATTCAGAATTATCTCTCTTTCATATACACTCACTGTTCTTGTTCGTAACTATACTTCCTTAGCACAATACAAACGCATGTGCACACTGTATTGGCATTTTTACTTGTTTTGGTAACCAGTGAATCGCTGGAATTGCAACACCGCTACGCTGCCAGATTTTGAGGCACTTTTGGTACTCTTCCTTGTCTATTCCTTGGTTCTTTCTTTCCACCCTATATTTTGCACACACACTAACATGGGCTGCACGGGTAAAGTTACACTCAATAGTATCTTAACGAACTGGTTCCAAACAATGGGAAAGGGTCTGTAAAATTACCAGAAGGTACAGTTTAAAATCTTCGGCAGGGACGGGTTAGTGATCCTCATGGTATAAATTTCGGCCAGAAACCGACTTTTCAGCGTTTTCTCGCATGTGTCCTTATACTGATAAACCAACAGCGTAATACCACTGTGAGAAAAACAAGACAGATGCTGCTTTAGTAGTGCTTCTTCTAATGTATAAAGTCTGCCATTGAATGACTCCAGCGGTTGAAATAGTGCTATTAAAGAACCATACTACAACTCATCCCAAAATAAGATAATTCTGCAGTACCCTAGGTGCTTCATTTTATTTTGACTACGATTCCTCCTGTATTTAATAACTCCGCTGTAGATTGCAAATTACTTTGATTTACGTTTCTCAGGGAACTCGACTGCTGTTTCCAGTCATTCCAGCAGATCACAGTCTCTTTAACTTCTTCGTACACTAAAATACGTTTTATCCAACACAAATTTTAGTCCTGTGGCATGCATTTATGCAAACGGAAATGAGCCTCAGGTTTCGTACACGCAAGTAATTTCTTTAGAAGTGCTCAACTTCTCAAGAAAGACCACATAGGAATATTTTATATTCCGTGCTTCATTCCGGTCTATGTATGCCGTCGTTATTTACATAACGTCTCTACCTACTAGCCAATATACAATTATTATACGATTTCTTTGTATGTAAGACATATTGAAACTGACCCACCCGTTGGTTCTCGTAATTTTTTCTCTGCTCCTACGTCGTGTGTGTGTGTGTGTGTGCGTGTGTGTGTGTGTGTGTGTGTGTGTGTGTGTGTGTGTGTGTGTGTGTGTTCCCTCCGTACAGTGGGTATATTACGAGCACTACATGATGTTGCTTATTTCATACGTGCTATATTTTATTCCTTTATGTAAACTCCACAGTACAGACATGTAACTAAATTCTTCTTCTCTGATGTATATAATAAATCAAAGAAATAAACTTCTCTCTTTTTTCCTTTCTTCACTTTCTACCTCATCCTATACTACCTACAATGCATGTTTTATTCACTGATTCTCGTCTTTCTCTTCCTTTCCTTCCTTCTTTCTCTCTAGGCATGTTCGAAACCCTGTGGAAGGACTATACCGTTATTCGTCCTCCTGTCTGTAAGCATACAGCTAAACACTGGACAACCGCTGAACGGATACTTATGAATCTGATGTTAAGGAATTTTAGGGAACACTGTAGAGTTGATTCAATTTTCACTTACGTCGGCAGTTTCGAGAGCCATTTCGCATCAAAACGAACTTACGTTTCTGTGCCCGTAAGGTGTCGAACTGCTGATTTGCGCATGCGCAGATTCTATCACGTTTCGGACTCATACGCTATTTAATTCTGGGTAATTTAATTATGTATAGCTGAAATTTCGTGCGTTAAAATGAAAATTTTGTGTTTCCGATAGCTGTCGCTTTCTTCTTTCGTAGCAGATACATACTACAAATTTATTGTGGCGTTGTTACTTGGAATTTTAGAGCACCGAACGCGTCATAACATTTATGCTATGCGTTCATTTCCTGAGTCGTTCCTTCATTACTTTTTAACGTTTCGTCTACTTTCTTCTATTTATTGTTGTTTTCAATGTGTCATTCCCTCATCTGCTTTTCCTCGCTCCCGTTTCATTCTTTATTTTCCGTTTTCCCTAGTTGTCTTTTTGCTGCTTGCTTTCGTCCATTATTATTGAATTTCAGTCCGTCGTTCTTCCGTCTATCCCAGCAGACTCGAACATTCATAATCACGGTGCAGTCATAAGCGTGGACCTTCAATTCTGTAAAGTAGGAAATATCAGGTGACTACACACAAGCTGATCACTACGTTCGTTAGCATCAACCCCAATACATCATACATTTTTAGCCTGTGACATTTTTTAAAGTCAAACATGGACTGTAGGTCTAGTTCCACGCAACTCTTCGACGAACGTGCAGAATCACTCCGCAATTAACAATAGTATTCTTAGGCGTGGATTAAACGGGGCTACTTGACACCCTACTCGCCAGCGAGTTCACTAGCAGCTTTGAAACTCGTCTTGTCTAGTTATAAAAGCGAGTAAAGTCGCTGGCTAGTAAGCCCGGGAGAGTGAATATGAAATCAGTTCAACTTCACTCGCAACTTGCTGGCTAGTTTACTATCCCGTTCGTAAACTCAGTCACTGTAACTGATACGGCTAGTAATCAGTTTGTTACAAACCACTAAAATTCTTTAGTTCATCTCTGAGATGTCGAGCAGAGAACTAAATCGCTAGCAGCTGACTGCCCAGCGTTTCCATTCCTACGCGCAATAGGCGTGGCTAGTTTACTCGCTGCTCTCTCACTAGCAGGCGAGTGACCTCACTGGCGAGTAGTGCGTAAAGTAACTCCGTGTGATAAACCGCGCCTTGGTGACAACAGCTTGAGGTACCAACTAGAGCAGCACATTTAAGTAAAACAGTACAGAATCTCAATCAAACTTGTTGTAACAAATATTTAAAACATATTAGTCGCCAACTGACATAGAGCAACGGCGAGAAATAACAGCAAACCCTAAGTTGTACATTTTCATACAAATACAAAAAGGATGCTTCCGATTGCCACGGGATTTAAGAAGTGCGTGCGTTGTTGGTGGGTCGGACTTTTGCTCAAAATTTCAACAACTGTCTGTTATTCTGTATGCTGTCTCGTTACAGGAACAGCTTCTATCATAGGGAGAGATGTAAGCTCTAGGAATCCCCACTACCGTGCCGCTTATATCATTCAAACCAAGAAACTGACAATGACTGCCGAACCTTTACACTAAAATACAAGGCCAAGCCATCTTGGTGAAAAAAAAAAAAGTTTTTTTTTCGGGGACTATAAACCTTTAGCCTTTACTTATATCAAGGCAAATATTTCGTTACATATAAGACATTACTTTTCAATGCCTCTGTACGGACCTAAAGGAAGCGTTCGTAGGGAATATCAGGGAGGATGGAAGGACTCATTACGTGCAGCTCAGAATCAATAATCCAAGTCTCACAACTTAGGAGAAAATAAAACTGACGGGAGGATTGAGGATCACAACAACACGGAGCGGTGTAAGTGTGTATACTGTTGAAGCTGGTACATGTCGGATACACAACATTAGAAGACACTTAGGCTTTGGAAATGGGTCTTGAACTCAAAACCGAGGTGTATTGTCTACAACTGTGGCACGTAATGGAGCATCGCGCCATTCAACTATGAAGTCTAGAACTGTAATGTAATTTCAGTACGTGGATGTAATTATGCTAACGTTACCCTAGGTCTGTTCCGCTAAATTTAACAAGCCAAGCGAAGTGCCTCATACCGCAACTTGTGAAGGGTGAAACCAGTCAAGAGAGATTGGTTTCCCCAGGATAATTTATTTTATTCTGAGTTTAAATTAAATTAGCTCATGGAACTGGTCTGAATGCAGTATGTTTAAATGCAAAGAAAGTGCACCAGCTCATCATACGATTATTAAATAAGCAACCGTTTCTCTAAAATATACGAAAAATAAATAGACGTTAATTTTCGGTATGCAAAGCGTATTTTATTTGAAAGAAACTACATGAATCTTTTGATATTTTCTCAGACCTCACTGCAGTCGAGTAGCGTTGTATGGTATTCATTTTGGATTTTCTTTCCTTTTAAACTGCACGTTTCTTGTAATTAATAAGTAATCATATCGTGCTTACGTTTCTTAATTATGATTCATAAATATCCGGGGTAACTTTACAATAATTACTGCTTGTAAAGTGACCAAATATTCATTGTCGTTTAACAAATCTTTGCTTAATTAATAATTAATGTTCGAGGAATGCAGGTGTTTTGAGGAGTTGCTATAATACAGTGTTCCTCAACCCTCTTTTGGCTCGCGGCTGGCTTCTGACGTTGATTTATCTGTGTGACCCCCCCCCCCCCCCGGTAGACGGTGTTACTTATGAAACGAAGCTACTTTATTTCCACAGTGTCAATTTATATATTAGAAGGTATTTATACCACTTTTATGTACCGTACTTTACTGTTTTTAAGTATTCGGTTTACGTATAACACACTGTTTGCTCACAGAAGTAAAAATATCCCGTTAATAATACACATTACATTCAGTGTGTTCCTTGGCCCTCATTAACACTGGCACCTTTTTGAATGTCCGTTTGCAGTGCGGTCAGTGATACGCTACGACATCTCTCCTCACAACATCAAGGCGGTTAAGTAAGAGTACTTCGGACAGCAAATACTCGTAAGTCACCCAGCTGAATCTAGATTCAACCACATACGATGTGGGAAAAGCAACAAAATACAACTTTTCCGTCTGTGCTGTGAGAAATGCAGGGGAGAAGGAAATGTTTGATTCAATTTGAAATTTTAAATATTTTATTCAGGCAGGGAAGTTTCGCTGGCCAACTCAAAAGTTCCTGTGGCCCCTTGGAAAATCGGCGTGGCCCCATGTTGGGCCATATGGCCCACGCTGAGAACCACTGCTATAATACATGTTTGAAGTAAACATGTCTTCCAAATGTGTTCTCTGGTAAACCGTATAAATCGATCCACTTTAATTCAGTCAACCAATAATCTAACACGAAGTGGATCCGTCCCTATTGCCAGAGAACATTATTATGCCTCCAAGGCCTGAACCTAGAATTCCAGTCGCAATCTGCCAACCGTATGGGGTGCATTATGTTCTGTGTACTTGCACATTTGAGGTGCACAGCCTGTACTGTCCTAATGAACAGCACTGTGTGAAACGCAAGCCGGTTTATTGATTCTCCGCTCTGAGGTGGGTTAGTCTCTGCGACGGATCTTTGTAGAACTGGCAATGGAGCATACAGCCGCGGATGCTGAAGCGCCTCTAAGACCACAGCACAGAGATGATGGTCTGTGATGTCAGGTATATTCTTACGACATAAGCCTAAAGTGTTTGTTCACCCGTCCAGTCATGGTTTTTCAATGTGTCTAGCGTCTGAGATCTGCGCTCTGCTGGGGTATAACGCAGCGTTGAGTGGTAATCCTTTATCGACGTTTCGAGACAACGTATCGGTCCCTCTTCTTGGACTTCTTGACCCTTGAAGATGGGACCGATACGTTGTCCGAAAACGTCGGTAAAGGATTACCACTCGACTCTGCGTTATACCCCAGAAGAGCGCAGATCTCATTAACATCGCAGCGGAAGCCTGAAATCACGTGTCTAGCGTCTGCTTGACTACTTTGTTATTTTCACCTTGTGCCACACAAATTGATAAACACAGGGAGGTGCAGACTACGGAGATGTATTACAGGATTGCCAACGGTAAAATGCAGTTATCATGTCAGCCTGATTCTTCCAGCATTTGAAAAGTCGGAAGTAGGCCAAACAAATCTTGAGAATTCCAGAATTTGTAGAATCCGGAACAATGGTAACAACCACTCACACATGATGTTTCACTGGCTATATGGACGAATTTGAATTACAATGGTATACTCCCATCTGAAGTACATGTACGGACAATTTCGTTCTTCATGATTTTGACATTCCAGAGGCGTTAGTACGGATTATTTAAAACAATGTACGCGTGAAAACTTCCGACATGCTGTTGCATTATACAGTAGCTAAACTCAGCTTATTTACTTAGGCAATAACAAAGATTGAGACTTTCAAGAAGGGTGTGCTGATGTGAATATGTGGTGCCAATGAGATACGCGACTGGAAGTAATAAATAACCACAAACCTCGTGTTCTTTATTGTACGCAACTTTTGAAATAAAAAGGGTAAAGTTTTTCCTGCATACGTTATGAAGGCATACAGAAGAAGTAGCTCCACTCATTCTTAACCTCGGCGCTAGATGAAGGTCAGTCGTCGACATCAAACCCTGGGCGCTTTACCACCGGGAGGGGGCTTGGTTAGCCTCAGAGACGGAATGGACGTTTCGGAGAAGAGAAAAAATCTCTTGCTTATTCCCGGATTCGAACACCAGATCGTACAGCACGTAGCCTGCTCACTATACCTAGTGCGATATCCCTAAACATTAAATAAAGGAGGAAAAAATTCGAAAATCATGCAGCACGCACGTGTAAACAGCAAGTGCACATCAAAATTTAATTCGAAAAACAAAACGGAAAAAAATCAACTGGAAGAAATGCGAGATGACAGAGGATAATATTAAAATTGACGTTAGTGAATGGACATGAATTGTGGACTGAACTGAATCGTTAACACTGGAGCCCACTAAACAGGTTTTGTGAGCTTGGTAGAGAATCTTCAGACTCTGTAACACTGGCAATATCTTGACAACCAAATTCTGAAGGAAGACCACGCGTCATCGAGTTAGCTATGTGAGCCAATAAGACAGCCAGTTACTAATCAGTCGTCCAGAGTAACTGACAGTCAGACAGTCTGTGAAAAAGCATTCGGTTACTTAGTCAAGTAGTAGAAGAAGCGGTACTGCACTATAAGCCTAAGGCTAAGGTGCATCCAGTGCATTAGCTGACAGGCCCTATGGAAGTAGTAGTAGGAGGAGGAGGGGGAGATGAAGAAGAAGAAGAAGCGGGAAGTTATTTAGCCTGTCAGGCAGTAGGTGAGTCGATCACGAAAGCAGTCACTCGCTTACTTATCGCTTCCTCTTCACTGCTAACCACATTTCATTGTAATATTTGTTCTAAAATTCAACCCTGTGTTAAGAATCTTATCATAAAAGACTTCACGCCTTATTTCGCCACTACTATATCCTGATCACCACACAGCTTTTGTTTCTGACGGCCACCTGCGCCATGAGAATGCTCAGTTGATATATGTGTAGGAGTACATGTAATTAATACTCAGAACATCATGCTTTCATTACACGGATTTCTATTTAATTTGTAAAGGAGACAGAGAATGGGGAGGATCAGATTTTAATTACACAATTAGCTCAATAAAAGCCTCGTGTACTAAACACTTGCAAGGTTTCGAACCGACGGCAGCTTGTAATTATGCTGTCAATAAGCTGGACTTGGCATACCTTTGTACCGATCGACAAACAGATAGTTGCAGTTAAGGCGGTCGTACTGTAAATGTTCAGGGGTTTAATTATTCATTTAATCAGCTATCAGTGTTATACCCTTCGAAATCTGGTACCGCTCACGAACGCGTTTCACACGCTGGTAATTCCTTATAAAATTACAAAAAGTTTGTTCATGCATTTTACTTTGAAAAAACCGTTAAATATTTTACCAGAACTGCTTGTTTAGTGTCAACTGTTTTCGGGTAAGTGTAACGTAGACACCTAGCTCTGTACCTCTGTCAAAAAACAAAGTTCAGATTCGTCTGTTTATCACTAACCTACATATTTATCATGCAAAGCAACTGCACTATCAAAAATTTTATTTTAATTTAAACTATAGAAATTTGTTTTGTGACATCAAATGTTCCTAGATAACTGTGGATTTCATTTATTTGTTGCTTACAAATTTTCCATTATTAGGAAGCAGCTCCTGCTACTTTCACCACTGAAACAAAATTACAGTACCCTTTGCACTTGCCCACGACACTGTCCAAGTCTGCTGGAATTCCTGTCCCCCACTTGCATCCTTGAGAATATAAAGTCGGTGAGTGGGCGGAAAGCTAAATTTCTCCACATATTATATTACATTACTTTAAAAGTACTTTGCAAAGCGGGAAAATCTGTTCAGTTGAAGCGTACTATACGTGTATTCCGGGGTTCAGACTTCAAACGTCGACTGACACACTTGCTGAGGCGTTTCCTTGCATTTCTTACTCGCACAAGCTAAATACAGGAGCAGAATCTCCTTTAGGCCTGACTGCCTTCATACAAACACATCCCAGTTTATAATTTATCAATTATCCCACCTTTCGACGCCATATGTTATGAGACAGGGACGGAGCAGTCAAATAAGCTGCAAAATATAACTGACCGGTTGTAACAGATGAAATTATAACCAATCTATACGTCAGGTAGACAACAGCTATTCCAATGCTGTTATCTAGGATGCGTTGTTTAAGATAAAATAGCAGTTTATCCCTGGCTTATGGAAGTACCCCTCTATGAAACATTTAACGTGGAATGACAATAAATAGCGGAACACAGATCCATGCGTAATGTTATCTCATTCTGAATCTCTTACCTTGGCAGAGGTTCGAGGTCAGGCTGTCACCACAGCATACTTTCCTCAAAGGAACATTCTTAATAAAACTTCTCACACGCACATGTAACACATGAACTAATGAATTAAGCATACACCTATAGCATACAGGGACATAACGAACGGTTGAACGTTATGCCTTGCTGTTACGGACCCCCGAGTTTCACTAATGCTAGTACAAACTTCATAATGAAACTTGGCGTGAGAAAATTCATTTCAGATTACATTCTTAAAACATACTTATCTAAATCAATTTTAACATCACCACCTTCAATACGTCTAAATTACGCTTAAAATTTTCCAAAAAAATGTATTTTTTACCACTGTGTGATACACGCCTGTGTTTTGTTCATTCTTCTTAACGTAAACGATTCAGAAGTATTCGACGACGACTAAAAGCTGTGATGTTTTGTGCTACACAGTTTTATCGTTATCACGTTAGATGTTGAAGCAACAGAGCAAATTCATCATTTAGAGTGCCACGTAGGTCATACATAGTGGGTATGAAATTTTTAAAGCCGGTGTAGATGAACTGGTTCATAAATGTAAACACACGACGGCATTCAATTTGTGACGTTCCCGTACCCAGACACTCGCTTTAATGAATAACAAGGAAGGGCTCTGTCAGTAAAAAAGTGGATCATGCAAATGCCTGCAGAATTATATGGCCGAATAACTACCATATAAACTTATTAACCAATCAGTTAACCAAAACTAACCAAATGAGTGTGTATTCGAATTAAATACACAATCGAATACAGAGAACTTAACAAACAATTAATTTCCAAAGTACCAAATGGAATAATTTTTATACGTCACTTTAAAGAATTTTTAACTATCAATGCAATTTGGAAATTTTTATGAAATAGTTTTCCGAAACTACACACCATATCATATTCGCATAACCTGATTTACGAACATTGATTATAATATTCTTCATCCATTTCCTTCAGTAACCATAAATTTACAATCTAAACACTGTTTTCAGTATGTTTCAAGCGAATTTGTTTATACGAAACTATATTTTGTGCAGGCAGCAGACAGACGAATGATAACGCGTGTGAATGACTAAAGGGCGAGAGTGCATACGTGTACTATTCTTGAAAACAAATGTATTCTTTTAGCGTATGTGTTCTCCAAATTAAAACCGCTTCTCCTCTGATACTTCTGCAGTGCGAATCAGGCAACTGCGGTAAACTACATAAACGTTACAGACTGTCTAAGAGACACGAAACCATATTAAAACGTATGTGTATGAAGAATGTTACAGCTTCTCAGGCAGCAAAATCTGTTCTAAAATCTATGGTAATAAAGCTAATAAATGTTATTTGGATGAGTTCACCAAGTAGCAATCTTGTTAATGAGATATATTTCCCTATTACACGTAGCAAGAACAGAGATTTTTGGCACATGCGGTATGACGTCAAAAGCAAGATAATTAGAAGAGCGAAAATACCAGGCGGTCGTATTTACGTCTGAAAAACAGTACTGCCTCCAGGGCATGCAAGACGGCTAATCTACGGAAAATTAAAAATAGAAAAAAGACCCAGAGTGAAGGAAATATTGACGGAATCTTGAATCAGAATTGCAAGTGAGTTCACATGACACGAATAAACAATATTTTAGAATATTTTATCATGCATTTTTACCAGTAGGGAACACATAATCTGAGCTTTCTCAGTTTTTCCAAACTGATGCAATGGAAGAAGAACGACCTTTCAAAAGCGAAAAATGTTCATGAATGCAAAATTTTAGTTTCTCACAGCGGTCTCAATGAGAATACAGGCTTCTCGAATGTCACGCTGTGTCGTTAGGTGAGTAGTTTCCGACGTTTCGTAGGCACTATATTCCTTCTAAATTTTTGGAACCACATATTCTACGACACAGCGTCAGACTCGTGGTGAAATGAATCCCCAAAAATTATTAAATTAATTTTCGTAATCCTTTCTGTACTTTAAATACGATACTGCTTTCAGAATCGAGCGTTATTTATGCTCTACGTATCTTCAACGACTGACATAAGCGAATTAAAACTCCTCTAGATAATTCAATGTAACAGGTTAATTTACGGTTCTTTATGAATCAAAATAAAGCTACCAAATGGCGCGGATGGCGACTTTTAGAGCACGATTAAGATGGCACGGCACACGGCGACGCGTGGGCTGGGGAAGTGAAGGGGCAACATGAGAATGGAGTGGGTACCCAGAAGCCTAGCACGACCGCGGAACCACCTCGGCTGCCAATAGTCGACTGAACTGTCGCCCTTCCCCCCTCCGCCGAGTCACATGGACTCGTCCGTTTCGCCGAAAGACAAAATTTGGTTTCTGCGCATGTGCCACCTAATCTTAACTGCAGTACACCATACGCAGGTGGTACCAGAATTTGTTACACACTTCTTCAGTTATTAGCTCGGGTGTCGTTTTCACAGCCACAAAACTTATGTTGTATGTGATGTGCCTTATTAAATTTGACAATGTCTTTCCCAGTTCCACATACTCGAAACGGTATTAAAACTCGGGGACTCTTGGAATGTCGCGGCGGTGTCGCTGAGGCACCTTTTTCCTGAGATCTGTATTAACTTCCCGATGCTTCAAGATAATCGAAGCGTAGAAATGTCCTAGAAGAATACTACGCTGGTCTTTCTCTTGGTAACCTTAGTTATCGGTATTCGGGGTGGACGCACAAACTAACAGCAAAAACGTGTCTTAAGAATCTTTGAATTACTAACCTTCCAAAGTGGCTTCAGATCTCAGTACAGAAAATACCTGCAATCATCAGTGTCACCCGATAAATCAGCTGGTGCCAAACATGGTACGAGTGCCACAGGTTCACCATTCCTGCCATATGATATTCAGTCGGGGTATCTCGAAATGAAATTCCGTACTGAAAGTGTTAATACTTTTTCCATTACAACAGAGCCAACTTCTATAACCCAACTGACTGCACGCTGTCCAATATGGGTATATCCCTACCACACGACATAAAATGTCCTGCAATCTACATTCAATTTCGTTAATAAAAACAACAATTCCGACCATACTAGTGTTGCATCGCTTTGTTTTATTTACGCCATTGATTCTCTTTGTTTTGCAATATATAGTAGAATAATAGCAAACTTGGTCTGGGTCGTATTGCATTTACGTGTATTGAATTTCGTTTGCATGCTTCTGTAGTTGCTTGATGCACGAACCACTTCCCAAGCCGTTGCTACGCAACACACATACTGACGTCACACACATTGTACCGCCCAGAGACGCCAGTCATAAACAATATAAATAAACACAAATGATGTTTATCATATACGCAGAGATAATGACCTACAACCGAGAAGGTTAGTTCAGCGATATCGCATCAAACTTGCATTTAGGAGATGCGGCATTCGAGCTGGGTAACCATCCCTCTCCATGCTGGTTCCAGGTTCGTTCACTCTCAATATCCTGCCATTAGAAGCTATGTAAATTATGCAATTGATACTACATCGTTAAACAAACCAAGAATCAAATACGTAAAGCACTATCGCTCTGATGCGTCAGCTATTTCCTTCCGTTGGCGGTTTCCAATCCTTTTCTTGTCACTGGTTTATTCTTCGGGTTTCCCATCCCGTTGTGAGTATATATCACCATCTCTAGTCTGTACCGACCAGTTCAACACAACATCTTGTTTTCCAGCTTTTGTTATTATTATTACATATTTCGGGCGCACGAAGCGTCCATCACACGCTTCGCGCACCCGAAATATGTAATAATAATAATAATAATAATAATAATAATAATAATAGCTGGAAAACAAGGTGTTGCGTTCAACTTGCCGGTACAGACTATAGATGGGTTTATTCCTCAATGGCGCTCATACCGGTTGTAGTCACATGTTCTGATGGTGCCAACTCCATCGACAGCAGTCTTTCTTGAGGTGTGTAAGAACCAATCCTCTAGAAATGAAACCCGCCGTCTTCAACGGAATCCGAAATTTCCCTGCCGTTTTCATAAGAGCGTATAATATTTAACACGTTACACTCTGGAAATTTTCAGCGAACGTAAACGACATCTGGTATGGTCGAAGGTTTAGACTTCCCTGTTCCTTACGAAAATTTAATTTTGGCCAGTATCTATTCGGTGTGTCTCAAATAAAGGACATTTGTTTTATCGTCGCACCAAGCAAGGCAGCTTTACCGCTTAGAAAGCTTCATCTGCCGAGACATCTCACAACAGGTGCGGTGATCAGAACAGAGATAAAAGGAACGCAATGTAGGAATCCATTTATTTGTTTAAGGAAATGGATTACCTTTGGAACAGTATCATGTAACTTAAAATATAGATCTTCTGACGATCCAAAACATTGTTTCTTTCTTACTTCGAACATATAATATAGCATATTTTAATATTTAAAAATTGACTGTTACTTACTGGATGAAATAGAAATTATATTTAAAATTCCATCTAATATGATGATTATACAACAATGAAGACTGAATAAAAGCAATAAATGCGAACAGATTTGGAACATTAGAGTTATATCTGCAATAAGTGATAATTACAATAGGTCAGTCAACTACTAGACTGTAGCCGAGAAATATACGCTGCAATAAAATACACCATCCTTTACTTTCGTATTTTATTTAACCCTAGCTGTAAAATGACAGGTCGACACGTTTCAGACATTTCACTTGAAATTCTTTATATAAAGTTTAACAAAAATCCGTTTAATGAAAGCGCCTCTAGGCATAGATTGAGCGAACTCCACATGAAATATTACACTTTTAAACTTTTAGTAAAGAACGTCCAATAAAATTTAACACTGGGGTTCGCTAATCGATAAGATGTTTCAGATTGTAGACTTAAATGTTCAGTGGAACACTTCGAAATGTGTGCAGCTCAGTTACCGGCAACACAGTAAACTTGTCAGTCTTTACAAACATACCGTAGTCAGAGAACATTAGTTTTGTTTGGCCTGGAGATTCAACAATTTAACACTCACACAGTCCTCCACAAAAGAACTGAATAACTTGCCTTCAACACCTCACGTGACAGTAACAGACAAAAGAATGATTTAAAACGTGCCTGTCAGCTGACTTGACGTTATGTAACTGTTTCGGAGGGCTTCTTCGGGCTCCGAAGCTTGTTCCGAAACGTGACGTGAAAGCATCAGGCTTTGAAATAAGAACTTTATAAAGTGTCCTATCAGGACAAGATAAATGGAACCACCAGCGAGTAAACTGACGGTGATTTACAGATTAATTCCATCGTCACTGAGGTATTTAGAGTTGGATTAATCAGGCATTGCCTTCTGGTCAGGAAGTTTCCAGTCCCCCGAGAAAAGAAGTCCTGTAGATTGGCATATAGACACCAAAGTTTCGGAGAAGCTTGCTGCTTCCATGTTCAATGCACTTGAAATAATGCGAAGAAGGAGACGTAACGCTCCTCCGAAATTCTGGTACGTATATACTAATCACACACGGTGTCATCCCGTAAGATTGAAATCTTAATAAGATATTTACTTTTACAGTTTTGTTGTTTCTTTCAGTTTAGTTACACATGGTCTTTCATTCAAAAACTCGGTCAGCAAATCTATTCGGCAAGACACTTAATTAATTTAAATAGCTCTGTACTTTAGCTCACTTTACTCAAACGGTGACTCAATCAGATAGTCACGCAATCAGTGGGTGAGACGGCCAATCAGTTAAGTCACACACTCAGTGCGTCATTTAAGCCAGAGCATCAGCTGTCGATGATGCTGTAGTAGTATAGAGTTATCACATTACTACTACTACTACTACTACTACTACTATTTAGGCCTGTGTTTTTGCGTTAGGCAGCCTACAGTTGTCGTCACAATATTTTAAAAATACCCAAGTGTAAACCAGCGACTTACACGTACATGAAACCTGTGTACATACATACGCTAATACGCATACCTCTCTCACATATTTCATGACTTAATTATCCCCAAGCCGATCCCAGTGGCCGGGCGGTCTAAGGCGTAGGTCTGCGACCCAGCGCTTGCTGGGATCGTGGGTTCCAATCCCCCTGGGGCACAGTGGGTCAAATAGAGCGAAAACTGGCCAAAATTCAAATTCTTCGACTCCCATGAAACGCTTAAAAATCTATGTGAGGGGCAAAAGAAAGTTCCCAGGATAAAGAAAATGTAAGTTTTACGACGGTTTGGATCGATTTGTTGCCGGTACGGGCACATAAACAGAACGTTTTTATGCAGGGGGTCGGAAGGTACTTCGTACACGAATTCCGGTAGTGACTTTGTTAATTATTTTTAGGTCGCAGTTTAATTTATTAAGTGAAGTGATTAAGATGCAGAGAGATAGAGGTAAGTAGCGTGTAAACTGATTAAAAAATGGTATTTTATGTGAACTAAATAATTTTTATATCAATTTTCATGACGCTAATTTTTTGGTGCATAAAATTTGAAGTCCGTTATTTACACATAACTGCAAAGTTGATCTCAGGCGATCCAGCTCTGTTTGTTGCATTTTTGTACAGCTTTACACTTTATTTTTATTATAACAAAAACTTAGCTCCTAATACTTGCTACTCAGAAAGTTATGAACTACTGCACGAAGGAGTGACATGTACTTACAAAATTTAATCATGGGGAGTGACATGTACTCTACCATTTTGAGTCGCCACAGTCGATTTTAATAAATATTCAACAGATTACAGATGACTAACCAAGCTTACACATGGTATATATTATGTTTATACATATACAGTATATTCCTAGAAATATACATATATATGTTCTATATTTCAGGATGAACTATGAAAATATCGCACAATTATTTACAGATGGATACAAAAATACAGCGCGAAGAGCTTTTTAAGCTTTGGATAGAAAGAAAAGGCGACCACAGCAACATCAAGAGTGAATACGTTCAAAATAATGTCATAGGTGTGCACAGATATTTTTGTTTGTAAGTAAGACTCTGCGTAACACTTGTAGGTTTCGTTCATGAAAATTGAACCAATATTAATTAAACAGTAATTGCTTTACTTTCAATTTTCTACCAGTTTTTATTGTTAGTTTTGTTAATATAATCATAATTATTTTACAGCTCTTTTCAGGCTTGAAGAAAGTTCTCCGAGTGCACTGAGGGAAATTCGTCAGAATATATCTCGTGACAGTAGCAAATTTTTCAAAAGATGGATTGATGCGAGAAGAAAATAACAGTATTTTGTATCAAAGGGCGCAGACTGGTTGGAGCAAGAAATAAATTTACACATTAAAGTTATTAATAAACCGAAAGAAACAGATTACGAAACGCCATGCACAACAGGTATACGTGGGCTTCGAAAACTGGCGTTTGAAGAGAACAGCGAAAGGAGCAAACGCAGAAAATCAAAGAAACTTCGAAAAACTGTTGGCTTTACTGAATTAGCTCATGCCAATAAAAGGAGTCTACGATCTGCTGGTAAAACGGATGCCGCTGACCTTTTCAGTATAGCCTTAGGAAAAACTCCAAGGAGAGGGTTAATAATCAGGAAAGCCTGAGACGCTCATGCTAAAATGCTGTGGTACCGTATACCCCCGGAGAAGCACTCTCTTTGTTTGCTGAAGCTCACTTGACAGGAAGTCAATATACAAAAACTCGAAGTCAAGCAAAAATGAAACACGGAAACACCTGCCCAATTTACCATTTAATTAAAGCTGCTAAAGCAGAATGTTTTCCTCCTTAGGATAAAATAGTATTCCATGAATCTTTAGTAGAAGTGGATCTGCAAGCGCTCATGCATAGAACAGCATCAAGAATTATAAAGTCTCAAAAAAAAAGTCATAGGTATTGTTCTGGAGGACATTTCGAAAGAATTCGTTCTAATTTCAAAATGCGGTTGCGATGGAAGCACTGGACACAGCGAATACAAGCAACGGTCATTGGAAGGTGTTACTGACAGTGATATTTTTGTCACATCTGTAGTTCCTCTTCAGTTGTATTCAACAAAAACATCTGGAGATAAAATTATTCTTCGGCAAAATCCTAGGCCTTCTTCGGTGAGGTACTGTTGTCCCATCCGGTTGCAGTTTAAGAAAGAAACAGCCGACTTTCCGAAAAAGAAATATCAATTGTTGAAGAAAGCATAAAAAAGCTTGAAACAACAGTGATAACATTGGAGGAACAACATAGCGTCCTATCCGTGAGTCATAACATGGTGTTAACAATGATAGATGGCAAGGTTTGTGAAGCCGTCACTTCGACGTCATTTGCCCAAGTTTGCTACGTATGCAGTGCTGTACCAAAACAGATTAATCGTATCGAAGAAATTGTTAAAAGGGATGTCGACATAACAACCTACAGGTTCGGGCTGTCTACACTTCACGCGTGGATTAGGTTTCTTGAATGTTTGTTCCATATCTCATACGGTTCAGAAATAAAAAGATGGCAAGCACGAGGAGAAGACCAACGAAAGGTACAAAATAAAAAAGAAACTATCCATGACCTCTTCAAAAAGGAAATGGGTCTTCTCTTCGATAGAGGTAAGCCTGAAGGGGGCGGAACGTCAAACTACGGGAATACAGCTAGAAGGTTTTTTTAAAAATTGTCGAGAATCTGCTAGAATTAATGGTGTCAACGAAGATCTTATTCGAAGATTTTATGTAATTCTGCAGAGTATTTAATCAGGACTTGAACTGAACATTGAAGAATTCGACAAGTATACAAAATACACAGCTACGTTATTTGATAAAAAATATCCATGGTTCTAAATGCCAGCCAGCGTTCATAAAGTACTGGTTCATGGAGCCGATATTGTGTCTGGGGCCACTTTGCCTATTGGGCAATTGTCCGAGAAAGCCCAGGAATCTATAAACAAGGCTCTCCAGTACTTCAGAAGCAGTCATTCGAGAAAAATATCTCGGTCATCAACAAATGAAGACGTTTTTAATTTAGTTCTTGTTTCCTCGGATCCACTTATCTCGAGCTTGAGGAAACTGCCCAAAAATGCTACCAAACATATTTGCCAGAAGCATTAAAACTATTAGATGTTCGGAAAGAACTGGAAGATTTGAGTAGCTCTGGCGCTAGCTCTGACGCTATTACGACAGATCATTTTGATGACAGTAGCGAAGAAACTTCTAATTAATTTGAGAGTAAAGATTTTTATATTTTTATGTTTTTATGAAAAAAGTTTAAAAATAAAAAGATTGTATGTTTCCAATAGTAGTCAGAATTTTGACCAGCTTTTTTGTAATTTGACCCAGTGCGGAGGCATGGATGTTTGTCTTGTACAGTGTTTGTGTTGTCAGGTAGAGGTTTATGCGACGGGCCGATCCATCGTCAAAAGGAGTCCTACCGACTGTGGCGTCTGCTTTAGTGTAAGGTAGAAGAGGGAAGGACTAAGAAATTAATTATCCTCAATACATGAGAACTGACGGAAGAGTACAAATGACGAACTTATTTGTGTGATTTTCTCTTAGTCTTGTTATTTATTTTCTGCATTCCTTTCAGTAGGTCCTACTCTGAACACACTATTTATTGATACTTAGGTTAAAGAACGACACTGTTTTAACTGCAAGTCGCATACAGTCAAATACGTTAGAAATACGACAATGAACTGCGGCTGAATAAGGTCGTAAAATTATGTGGCTTTAAAACTTTTCAAGAAACCAATGCGCAGTTTATATAGACAAAGTTAAACGATACGAATGTCAGTCTGGAAAAACTGTAACACAACTGAGATTCCAAATGCGTACCTCCATGTGACAACTACACAGTGCTACTGTTGTATCGGCCTGCTAAATTTTAACACGCCTGGATTTAGTCACTATTTGCTGAAGGGCTACTTTTATGCAAGCGAATCGGGGCGAAACACATAGTCTGAAGTGGGGTGTTTGAGGTTGAATGAATCGGCAACGAGAGTTTTCCATAAAAAGGAAAAAACCCCTGCGGAGTTTATTTGTACTGAATAAAGAAACGAACAGAGATACGAAGTTCATATTTTGACAGGATGGATTGACCTGTCAGTAACATAAATTGTACAAAAAATGGACGTGTGTGACTACTGTATTATACCGATATTTAAAAAGGTTTTACAATGTAAAAGCACGCATTTAATAATATCTGTACGTTCTTTTTTAGCATATTTTCACAAAGTAATTTAAAAAGGAAAGCTACAAGTATTTCAAAAAGCTGCAGGCAAATACCGCTGAATTTATAATTACTTCAACACACGCTGAAGAACTGTTACGAGATGTCGCCCTATTTTTTTTATTTTTTATTTTATGAGATAAAGGAGGTGGTGGTTTATTACTTGCTCTAACTTGTAGCCTATTTTACACGTCGTACTGTAGCTACTTCCTGACACGTCTTCAAAATATCGTGCGCGCTTCTGCATGCGTGCGTATTAAAACCGTCGTGTTTGCACTCCTGCGTCTACAGTGACGGTAAAATGGATGAATAATTGTCGTGCCCAATGAGTGACAAGTTACCTCCTTCGCACACAAAAAATCACATCCACACAATCATGAAAATAGTCACCAGGGAAAAGCACCGTCACATGTTTCCGAATAGAGTAGGATAGGATAAAAAGAGAACTCTGGACCCTACAGAAGCATGCCAGAATTGGGTTTCTTTACACTTAGTTGCGGTCAACGCTTGTATTTGACAGATATTCAGTTCAAACCTCGGAAATATTATAAACTACTATTTTTCACAGCTCCTCCGGCGAATGTCAGAATAGTAGGTGCATCTTCAATACAACGGCCTATGGTACAATTACCGTTTGCAATTTATAAACACATTATAACCTACTACGGCACTATGTAGCCCGCAGCTTACGAAATATGCCCTCTCGTAATTTGAAAACAAATGTTACTTTGGCTATACTCCAAACTCAAATGTGAAACAGACACAGTCGTGCGTTTTAAATGTGATTAGGTCCAGTAATTCGGGATATTTCAGTTTTGAATTTCGGCTAGACACATGCTATTACAACAGGGATTTTGTAACATTCCTCAGCCTATCCAAGAAGGTATTTCTGAATTGCCTTAAAATCTGTCACGACCGTTTATTACAGCCCCTTACTAAACATTCAGAAATGTTACAATTCATTCGATGATATATAACTTACAAAGTTGAAACACCGTTACTACATAAACAAATAATCAATATGATGCCTTGTTTCACTTTTTAAAACCAGCCAATGACCACTACGATTCCAAAGCAGGGACCATTCTCATTTAAATAATATCACTACCTCCAGAGAAGACAGTCCTTCCCCAGAACCTGACAGTCGGTCAGCGGGGGGGGGGGCGGCGCGCATGGGGGTGAACAACTCCATCATTTAACGAACCATAATAGTCAATTGGTGAACCAAATCTGGGACAGAACAGTCCATCGTACGTCATCAAAATCCACTCTCAGGTAATGTTTGTATTTATACTTGTATCTTCACAGTGGTCACTTCCTTTCAGACTCTACGGTTAAAATTCTGTACGCATCACTAATCTCACCCTGCGTGCTACTCGTTCTTGTGTGTGATGCTTTGCATTCTGAGCGAAGAGAGGAAGGAAGAGGGACAGTAATTAGTGGGACATGGGCAATGCGTAAATCAATTCCGCTTCTGAGTAGCCCGGGGGTTCCTACCAGCGTGATAACCGCAAACCGCGCCTCTTTACTAAGCGAACCTGTTGTGTGAATCCTTAGGGAGGCTGCAGCTCTTTACATAACATTCACTGCACTCACACACACACAAACAACGGTCCATTCTGTTACATTCGTGCAAACCCCCACGATTAGGAAGGCCTAAATTTATAACAGCTTCGCACAACGTTCACACGAGGAACTTGTACGAGCGTATTCCAGGTTGCAGTCAATCAGGAGGGCGAGTGACAGTTTATCCTGCACAGAGAGAGATATAGGAACGCAATGCCGCGAAATGTTTTAACTGGATATTATCTAATATTACAATACCATGCATATTGTGAAACCTACGTAAATATTTTCAATACACATTTTTACATCATTTCTCTTCCTAAACGTTAATATAAATTGACTTGTGAGATCACACTGTGTGTGTGTGTGTGTGTGTGTGTGTGTGTGTGTGTGTGTGTGTGTGTGTGTGTGTGTGTGTGTGTGTGTGTGTGTGTGTCAAAGGCGGAGTCTTATCAATTTCAAATTTTCAACCATGTGGTCGCTTCAACGAAGTTTGGAGTATAAGTTACACTGACGCAGGCCACTACAACGCTTCACATTTTAATTTCCTTCAATAAACAATAATAACATGGCGGAAGTGCGATCTAGTGAAACATAAGTGACACAACATCCATCACTTTAGGCTGCAGAATGGTGAGTGGAGCAGACCTTGAAGAAATCTGCAGCAGTAGTTTTGCGAAGTAAAAAAGGAAGAAATAAATACAAGGTGGCGGAGCGCGAGTTTCTACAGCATTCGGACTGAGTGCGTTAAATAACTTTAAGTTAGACGGGTAAAATTTGAGATGGAAACAAAACATGAAAGACGTTCTGCTTTTAACAGAAGGTACTACTCTATTACGAGTCCGTCTTCTTACGACCTCGAAGGAAATGACCTAACCCCTTTGGGGGAAACTGATAGCCAATCAGCTGGTAAAGACTTTCTGTATGTTGAGATTACTGAATTCAATCCACACCACCACACTCAATGCATTCTACACGCCCCACATATTCATCCTCCTTAATTTGATCGCCGCATTGATACCTGACGCAGAGTGAAAGTTCAAAGTTCCTCGTTATGTTAACTCCTCCATACTAATAACTCCTCTCTTTAGGTATAAACATTGCTCCCAGCACCACATTTTAAAAAGCCCTCAATCTATGAAGAGTAAGGTCTTAAAGGATGTCATTTAATGTAGTTTAACAGATGGTACCAACTTTTCTCGGAAAAATACTACCTCAATCTTCAGGGTATAAAAATAAAATTTCATAACAGCAAAATTTAAAATTTTCGATTTTTTGTACTGTGACATTGTTTAGTTTCACATCTGCTTACTAATACCTCTGAAGAACCTGCTGCCCGTACCTTGGAACTACCTTAACCTTTTAAAGCCTAGCGGTAACTTCACGTACGACCAGGTTTAACATTAAGAAATTCTACGTGGTGCCCACGTGGTTTATGTGTTTTGTATGGATCTCAGAACAAACAGCAACTTTTGCCCTACAAAACATTAAGAGATCGGTTCTTATAACCGAAGTAGTGTTTACAGCGCGGTACGCGCTGAATCCTTGTATAAAACAGATGCGTTTTGTCTTTAAAGGGTTAAGGAACGAAGCAAGATGTTTTTGTTTTCTGAAACTTTAATAACGGCTCGCAAAATGAACGGGATCACAAACCATAAAATAACAATTGTCATTATCACTAATATTAAAAGTGTCAAATCCCACTCGGAGTATTGCCCCATATCTGTGCTATGTGTGCAGTTCCCAATATCTGAGGTGTGTTTAAAATTGGGTTCGGCGTAGATACTTATTTGAGATCTGTTTTCAATTGTTTCGGATATTGTCCTTTACCTGAAATGCGTTCTTAATTATGCCAGGCAATTCCCGCTATAAGATACATTTGTAATATGCTGTTGGACACACTCCTTTATGCGAGACATTCGCAATACGTGGGTTAATGTTCGTTACACGAGGTTACAGTACGCACTGCCTGTAACGTGCGACACATTTGAAAATATGTTTCTGTCGTCCATGATAAGAGGTATGTTTAGAATAACAATATAGAGTGTACAAGTACGAAATTTATTTAAACCTTTGTTGTGGTAGAGCAAGCTTCCTGTTTTATTGGAGACTGAATTATATGAAAATCCCTACGTAATGGATGACATGAAATATAATTTGTGTGTCATGAATCCACCACTGTCACTAACCTTTAGACTTCACAGAGAAACGATAAAATATTTAAGCTTTTAACATATTATTAGGAAAGAAATTTGTTGATCAAGAGGTTGACTGCAGGTTTATGTGGTTATACATGACTTATTATTCCTATATCCCCAGAAACAAAATATTATTTACACAGCTCACATACAGAAAGTCAAAGGAAATCTTAAAACAATGTGACATGCAACAGCAGCGCCGACTCCTCGAAACTAACACGTACTCTAATGAAATGCGGTACATCTTCATTTGGAGTCCTACGCAATTAGTGGAGAGAAGGTAGAACCTCGAGGGTGGCATCCGAACTCTGCACACAGACACACGTATCTAACTCAATGCTACATGGATTTCACTAAGCAATTGGTGGTCGTTGTGTGTTGTTAAGCAACCTGAAAATGTATCATTAACACATGCTGGGCCAGCTGTGTACGTATACGTGTTTAATAGTAATTTCTTTTATTAACTGTCTAAACAGTTAACACGAAGGAAGTAAAATAAAACTGAATAATACAGGAACAGCACTAATAAACGTACAAGTGTGTGACACACCAATGCATTTCAAATTACGGAAAATGTAAATACACCTTTCCGCTATTACATGTTACGAATGCAAAATTATTGTGTGTTTTGATGGAAAAGTTACCCATTAGTTAATAAAAAGCACTCCGCAAACACGAACACAGTTTGAAGGGGCATAAGGGTTCTGAATTTTTATTTGTTAACACGCTAAAAGTCTTCGGTAAAATTTTACGTTACGTCTTCAGACACGACAATTACAATTGAGCATTCAATTAACAGGACTTTAGTAATGAATATAATGGAGTGAACCACACACAAAAGAAATTAAAGTTTGTTAACGAATAGAAAAGTAATAGACAGTGAAATACTGAACAAGAGCAATTATGCGTGGGTAACTTAATGGTGAAAAGCTGAAACTGGCCTTAAGAATGTATTACATGCCCACACATTTAATTAAGAACTCTGTTGTATAACGTGGGACTAAAAATGCGTAACAGTTTTAAATGAAGCTTGTAACAAACTTACGCTTTGTAGTTACCCGCCTCCATTGTGCAGGTCTCCTTGAAAGCTGATAATTACTCTCAAATGATCGCGAAATTTCCTGCCTTTGCGGAACTCGAACGTTCATTACTACGTACACAAACACCAAGTAATTCCAGTCTCTCTACAGCCGCTACAAATCCTTCTCAAACCTCAAACACTATGCTGCTCACACATACTGCAATACTGTTCCACACACGTGCAGGTGCAGTCAAGTGGCTTCCTCCCTTGCAGTTTTCAGACAACATTTCTTACTTAGACCTATTTATTATATTTCAAAAACATAAAATACCCCGAAATTCAAGATCTTAAGAATAACTTAACTCACTTTTGTAAGTTATCAAAATCTATGTGGATTATAAACAAAATATTTTACCTTCAGCTGAAAAAGAAAGCATCATTTTGCACCGCAGGGCGGGTACCTATATGGTAAGTTACACGGCGTCATACGCCAGCAGAAAGCAAGATTATTATTTACCGTCGTGAGAACTTCACACATCAAATATTGTAATTTCTACGATCCATTAACTTTTTTCCACGTGCAACTTACATAGTGCCTAAAGTGAATTTATCTTTCATAATCACCGATAAACTAACACTTTCTACGGTTTTCCGAGTACTTCCACGGAAATGCCGAGGAAGTGCTTTAGGTTAGGCCACAACTGCTTACTTCAAAATCCTTCTCAACTCAACTTTGACAATGCCATATACAAAACAAAGAAATACTGCCATAGTAATGGATAAACATTTAGATTCTCTTCTACGTTACATAATGTTCTCTACTACCTTGTAACGTAGTCTCTTTCAGTCCAAATGTTGTCTTCAGAACTTCGTTTTGAAAAGCACGCAATCCCTGTCTTTGGAGAAAACTAAACGATTCTGAACTTATTTGTCTCTGGCTTTGGTATATACAGTACAGCGGTGCTTCTTTAACTGTCTAGATTATACAAAATCTAACAGGAGATGATTCTGAATGATAAATTGTTACGGAAGAAGAAGAAATAATAGTAATAATAATATCGTATACTTTCCTCTGTCTGGAGGATGATGAAAACTTTGCTTAGTAACATGCAGTGTTCATGTCGATATTTGAATCAGTGCAGTTTTTGATAATCCACTGAAAATGCAGAACGATCTTTCAGGTTGACTTTTAACAAAGCATTGTAAAAGTAAATTCCGTTGAAGTACACATGCTTTCAAATGAATTATTCACTATTTGGGATATGATTATTGACTATGAACCATTAAAGTTACCCGTTTACACACGTACGTGGTTTCATTGCATTTTTGTTGCCATATGACGTCAGCACTTCAGACTCTACAGCGTTAATTCAGAGAATAATTTGTCATTAATAAATGTGAACATGTTCGAAAGAAGTGATCATAGCCATTGAGTTACTGGTAGCTGTTATGTCCGTGGCAGGACTGAGGGAAACCACGAAAATCTGTCTTGGTGGTCGAAAACCAGCACGACATTTGAACTTGTGGCCTGCTAAATACGGCACTAATGCTATTCGCTACAGCTCAACTTGCTGTTTTTTTGCATATAGATACATAATTCTGTTTCTTTATATTGAGCACATAAAAATGTTCAAACGACGATATAGATGTTTTGGAGAAACTGCACTTTTTGTATTCATAAGTACTTGAAGCCAAACCGAGTTTTTAGAAAAGATATAACATTTTGTTCCAGCTTCATGTAAAAGAGTTTATACAAGACCTACATGAATAAACTTAAAGTCGCTTTAAATAGTTTCATGAAAATTACAGTAAATTAATTTAAACAAAATCCGTTTAGTAATCGCTGAGATGTAACATGCCGTCAGATAGGGGATAAGATATCACCTCACCTAAAGAATTCAATTAATGCATTCTGAATAAAGAATAGAAAGGTTACTTCTACATGCAACCTTGCGGTTCACTGTTTTGTACCCAGTTTACCTCTAAAACGCAGCGAATTCCGCTCACGAACAAACAAGCGCCTCTGGTCCCACAAAAAGCGGTTGCTAAAGTGAAACGATGAGCACAATAGGAGTTGCTACAGCCACAGGCATTGGGAGGCATTTTCCGGAAGCATTACAGTTTGTTCACATTTCAACATGTTGTAACGTAACATAAGGTACCATACATTTGAAATGTAGTAATACTGTTGTCAAAGAAAACACCTTAACAGTAAAGCCTATCACAAAGACTGCGGCATCTACGGCACGTACGGTTTTGTATCGTCGCAAACTGGGCTCGCGTACTGAATCACACTTCTTTCAAGGCAGGTTGTCGGTATTTTCTGTGCTGCTGTATTACGCGTAGGTTAAAGCTTCGTATTGTGCGTATGCCTAGCTAAAGGGCCGTGTCACGTGTTTGTAGGACTTACTTTCTCATAGTTTTGAATCTGAACAGGCCCTCTTAGTTACCTGGAGAAGAAACTAACGGGACGCCATATGATTTAACGCGCGCGCGCGCGTGTGTGTGGGTGGGTGGGTGGGTGGTGGGGGTGCAAAGGGATCTGATGGTTTCTCAGAAATTAAACTCTATAAATGTAATGTCGTACAACGTGGTAGAAAACTGCCAATTACACAGCAACTCTCTCCCTCCCTCTTCAGGGTATAATAACCAAGCACTGAGTGTCTCCAAATCGCTAGTAAGTTTCTATCAGACTACACGGCGTCACATTCCAGAAGACAATCTTTTCGTTTGCCGCCATAAGGACTTCGACCCTCAAGGCGAATGAGTTTCTCTATCGTTAAGCCTCAAACAAGTAAACAGAGCTGTAACCGTATTCAACCAACTAAATGCGCATCTACATGTATGTGCATTTAGTTGGCTGAATACAGTGACAATTGATTTCATGACAGTGCACGGAACAAAAAAAGTGAAAAGTTAATACAGCTTCTCGCATTGTTGCGTTTCCGTCTCCCTTAACGAGCATTACAAACAAGCAGGAGAGATTACCTTTCAACTTTCTATGAACTTGACACCCCCATTAGACGTACAAGCTCTTAATTTTGAAATCCTCTTATTGTTTTAATTTCACAATTTCCTAACATCTGAGGTGGCATCGAATTTGCTCCACTTAACGCAAGGTCCTAAAATTGTGTGAGGTAATACATACCCTACCAAAGGTAGACTTCTGTTGAAATTTATTTTTATGTAGAATGTACGGTAGGCCTATTGAAACTTGAGGCAATTCGGAAAGTAGATCCGAAATATGTTGAATGTTTTGAAATGTGGTGCTGAAGAAGGATTGAGAAGGATAGGCCAAGTGTGTGAAAAATGAAGAAGTATTATATAGAGTCAACGAAGAAAGGGCATCTTACATACAATAAAACGAAGGAAGGCTAAAGGAATTGATCACGTCTTGCGTAGGAACGGCCTTATAAAACAGATTATCGAAGGAAAGATACAGGGAAAGATAGAAGGGAAGGAAGTGGAGGAAGAAGACGTAAGCAGCTTCTGAATGACCTTAAGGAAACGGAAGATACTGGACGTTGAAAGAGGAAACACTAGCTCGCACTCTGTGGAAAACTCGCTTTGCAAGAGGTACGTCGTAAGACAGACTGCGTGATGATGATAATAGAGCAACATGGCGACAGAGCAAATTGTGTACCTAGTTTTTTTTATAAGGCTGACATCAAATGAAATACGTGCATTGTAATTACCCATGTGGAATTCTGTAGGGAAATATATAAGTAATATACGTTTCCTGAAACGTTTCCATGGAAGGTGTTTCTACAATTACAGTCAGTAATGGGTCGCCAGTGAAAAACTTTGGACTTACGTCTGACAACTTAAGTTACGAGAACGTGTACTGGGGGAGACTGTACACAAAAACGTACCACTAAGCTGCAAAATTATTCATGTATGATTATTATTGTTCTGGCTACATAGACTGCAGAACATAGAAGGAAAGTAGGCGTCATACATCTATTTATAATATCTTGGTTTCGTGCCTTACTGTGCTCTCTCATTAATGCTAACAGTTTCTAATCTTACTTGTATCCCACACAACGTAGCTTACATCGGGCACTCCGCGCCTAACCTTCCTATTGCTACTTTACTATTTGTGTGCTATGTCAGCTTTTAGCAGTAACTCGGCAGATTTTAATTATGACCAGACTCTGCACGAAACCATTTTCCCTTTAAAGACACAGAAGGATTGCTGTAAATGGAAATAGAAACGGACGAGGATTAAAAGGTGCGAGCAGGAAGCAGACAATATATTTACCGCAAATTAAATTTCAGAATTCAGCATTTGTCACTTTGAACGTGTGTAATGACAAAAGATAGAAAATGAGCTCTTTTCTTTTCTCCCTTTTGTAATGAATTATTGGTCATTACTCGTAACTCAGAACTCTTCCGTTACGAGCGCTGGGGTCGGAACGTTTTTACTTTTCTATCACGGAAGTTGATAAAACGCGTTGCACAAACACGGCGAAATTCCGCATTACGGATTAGTAGCGAGACTGTTAGCTGACATAAAATGTGACATTAGACGACATGTACGGAAATTTGTCATCCTTTCAACGTTCTCATTTTTCATAGCCTACTGAAAGGATCATTACATAAAATTCAAATAAAAATTATGCTATCTGGAGAATTTACAGAAAAAGTTTGGAAGTTGATAATTTTATAAAACATGCACCATTGTGAGAAGCGTCTCGACTGTCCCGTCACATATTAAGGACTCAGTCCCCAGTCCCCGCTGGTCCGCTTCCGTAAATTAATGCGAATTTTTTAAATTTAAAATTCACATAGCATGTAACGGTAGCAATGAGAAACGAATAAAAACATTAATTTTGGAGAATTTAATGGACGGGGCTCACTTGGGAGATCGACTGTTTTGATATTAAATGAGCAGGTACGTTCGTGCGTGCGTGCGTGTGTGTATTCTGTTCGTCTGGATAGGGTGCAGTGGCAGGCTCTTTTAAACAAAGTAATAAACATACGATTTCTACTACGGTGGGAATTTCTTTAGCCATCTGAGAGAAAATGAGATTCTTAGGAAGGTAAAAAAAACCATGGCGCCGCTTTTGAAATAAGAACAAAAATACACTTGATTGAAACCACTAGTTTTGGCTTACGGGACATCAGACTTGTATTACATTGTGTTTTCCCTATCTTGCTTGTCTTGGTACACACTTACAACTGACAGGACTGGAAATAATATTGTTGTAAAGCCGTTAGCAATACAAGTATTACGTTACACACACATAACATGCATTTATTAAAATACATACAAGGCATCAAAACAGGATACGTTTATAGCCACACTGTATTTTGAAGATAACTAAAAGCTTTTCTGACTTATAAGCCAATGTTTACCGGATGAACTCCTCTCGATGGAACCGACTTAATTTTTTGACTTCTGTAAAACATAACTATGTCAGATATGACTAACGGTATGAACTTCACTCGGCAAATGCAGTATAGACCTCAAATAGCAGACACAACCGAACTGCCTTGCATTATTTAAGAGCATTTAATATATGAGCAAACAATAACTCTCAACGTGCGTTTATTTCAAGCATCATTCACAACACAAAGCAAAGAAATTCGACGAAAGTTATGCTGATATCAAACCAACCGCTTTTTTAGAATGTAACATCCTCACTATCGGATGAAATGCTCGACCCAATTTGACATAAGGCAGTCCGGCGACAGAAAACTGACTGCTGTGTACAGATTGGGACAGTTACACATTAGTGCGGGCATCAACATGTTCGTTAGAACGTTACCATTATCTCGGAGATAGTTACAGCGAGGTCCTCAGCAGATAATGTCACTGCAGATTGTTAATGGTAGCTGCTATTTGCATCCGCAAACCAGATGTCAGTAATATACGGTGACAAACATTACTACACAGTCTCGGTTTCCAGTGTCTATAATTACACATCATAAACTAGGATCTGTGAAAATAAATATCCCATGTTCCTCATTCCTACACCCTTCTTGAATTTGTTACAGTACTTTTCTACCCGGCGGAGCGCTTCGGTAGTCAGTCCATCCTTTGTCTTTAACAATGCAAGTTTTCACTAGAAGACCTTTCTGAGAATACTGTGTATTGAGATCACTGAGACAGATTTCATAACAATCACGTGAAAAGGAAAAGCCTAGCAATCTGGGGGATAGAAAACGGACAATGTATGAAAAGAAAAGACAAAAGGTAGTAGACAGTGCTGAAAACGAAAAATCTCTTCATAATGTTACACATTTAAAGCATTTAAGATAACAAAGAAAGGAGACTAACTAAACACCTACCATCTAGAACAACAATTATGCGCTGACTACAACTACCAAGCTCAATACGGCACTAAAGAAGGCGAAATCAGCGCGTCTCAAATGATGGTTTACGTAAAAATATTGATCAGAACATGAACAAAGAAAAATATCTATCAGAATGCGAACAAGGACTGAAGAATTGGTACGACTGAGAATGAAAAGTGATGAATATACCATACACGCGATGAATGTACCAGGGCCTAAGAAAGATGAAGCAACAGGAAGACGAAAAAATCACAATATAATAATTAATACACAAACCAATATAGACACTCAATAAAAAACAATTCGTGACAAGTATTAACCTGCTGCATTAAGTGCGTACTTTGGTCGACGCATTAATTTTAGAATATGGAAAGCACGAGTAATATAAAATTTAACACATAATTTTCATAAGTTTTACAACTCGCTACATAAGAGGATTAGATTAATGGAGTTATTTTGTTACTCTAATTCAAAATTCAGAATCAAAATATCAGAAGTATAGAGAGTAATGGATTTTCAGTTCTGCTGTCGTTGAGTAATAAACACATTATTAAAAGTTAAAGCTCGATACCAAAATAAATAAACGCATTAAGTAATTAACAATCTCAGGCGAGAAGCAGAAAAAAATATTCTAGTCGTAAATAACAAAGAACATAAAAGTAGGAAATTCTTCTATCGGCTGAGAAACTGTGGCCACCACGACGTCTGACATCAAGAACACCGGTGTCGCGATTGGAAGCTACAAAACGCATTCACACATTTCTCCTTATAACTGTGGTGGTAGAGCGCCATTCGGTATTAAAACTTCAGGCAGGTAACTCGTCTTGGTATCCGTTCTAGTACCATTCTTTGTCATCCTTTGCCTTAACACTTATATCAGCATAGCTGGTACAAGCAGGTTGACGACGTGGCAACTGTGTAGACCGTCGTTATTAACTTCAGAAGTGCCGTGGTTCTAAAGCAATAGCAATTGCATTCTCTGAGCACGGAACAACTTATTTGGAACCAGCGGCGGTATCTCAGAACGGAGCTTCATCTCTCAAATTCCAACATCATTTTGTGCGTAGTATAAATTAGACTGCCAGCATACACAATACTACGTTATTTGCCCACTTTGATACACATTACGACAAGAACTGGTATAGGTTAAACAATAAGAACAGGTTCACTCGATTGTAATGACGCTGACGTCTATGTGCAACAAGCTTTGTCTGGGGACGTCAAACGATTACGCAGGTCTAATTCGGCTTAAATTTCGCTTGGCTTGTCTTATGTTAAGTCTTACTATGCTGTCTCTGTGTAGCAGAAGTGGATACACAATGGCAATTTGAATACAAGTGCATATATCTGGTCCACCCTCTCTGAATACCTTTACTTTGTCCCTTCTAACCCCCAGCCTAGCTCCACTTCTCCATAGAGTATGTCCAAAGCTGAGGTCAAGGCCGGTGTAAGGATGTGTAACGCTGTGTGAAGGGAGAAGTTCGTATTCTTCAGTCCTTCCACAGAAATACTGTGATCGCTATTTCAATATAGGCCACAAACATTTCCTTCCATATAGGCCTACGTGGCAAAATATTTAAAAGAACTAAATAATTTATCTTTCGAAGTTATTAGCCAATGCAGGTAAAGAACGACAGTCAAACAGTGAGCACCCAAACTTTAGTTTAGTTTCTTCTCTGCATATGACCATAATCAAGGTATAATATTTTGCAGTGGAAGGGATTTATTATGCGACAAAGACCTATTTCATTAGACTTGAGACACTGACGGTAGCAGAAATTCACTTTGAACTCATCAAAATGTAAAAAATTACCGAACTTAGTGAGAAGCTGCGAATTCTTTCTCCACAGTCCGACATACTGGTACTTTTCCATTACTTCGAAATCGTGCACATGTCGAAGACACTGCAAAGAAAAAAAAATCTGTACTTTTCAAAAACCGTAATTTCTTCGTGTTTACGAAGTGCCACTGCTGAATCACAATCCGTTCTCAGCCTTTACACTCTGTCCCTAAGATCCATTTTTATCATACAATCGAGCTTCGTCTAGGACTTCCAAACGGCCTCTTCCACCGAAATTTTACGCAAAGAGTTGTCTACATTTTAAATTTTCACCACATATGTTTGTTCAGAAATACAGGGCGTTTATTCTCAAGTAGTTGAAGCGTGTTAATTATGCCGCTCTTTACTACACAATTTTTTCTGGTTCTCTTACGTCTTCTGCGAACTATTTTTTTGTGATCCCAGTGGCCACGCGGTCCAAGGCGTGGGTCTGCGGCCGCTCAATTGCTGGGATTGCGAGTTCGAATTCTGGCCGGCGCTTGGATGTCTGTCTCTTTTGAGTGTTGTGTGTTGTCAGGTAGAGGTCCCTGCGTCGGGCTGATTACTCGTCGAGAGGAATCCTGCCGAGCGTGATGTGTCTTGAGTGTGATCGTGAAGCCTCGATAATGAGGAGGCCCTGGCCCACTGGGGGCTGTTGCGCCATGGGGAAAAAAAAATTTTTTTTTCAGCTATGCTCTTGTAAAATTGTAACCAAGTGTCAAAGCATTCTCAGTGGAGAACGACTACAATATGCACAGAACTGGCTAACAAGCAGAATAACCCAACTGAAAACGAATAAATTGTATAAAGAAAGGAATAAGTGCGTGAAACTAACAAATGAAGTTACGGAACTGCTCACAGACTATTTGACTTACAAAGTGTTGAATATAAGGTACTTCCTACAACATTAATAATTCTCAGCTGGGCTACCTTTTGCTCAGAATTGTTTTTCTTTAATGTTCGGTTCTTATAATCCATGGAATGCTGTAAGGTTTAACACTGGAACTAGGTTAGCAAACATCACCCACTGAGAAAATAGTTTGCACATGAAATATTTTTAAGCGGGATATCTCAATGTGCTAAAGACGTACAGACATACGGATAGTAACCATCAGTCACAATCAACTCTTTTTATATATTGCTTAATTTTAGTGCATGACCTGTGAAGAGCAAAAGGTTGTACACAGTTAATTTAAGAGGGAACGGTGTGTTCGACAGTGAAAACGATTCTGTTTTATGTAGATATACGCTTTGCAAGTTTCGGTTCCTAAATGAATTCAACCGTAAATAATGTATATGCGGAATCAGTCATTAATTCCAGCTTTGATTGCGTGTTGCAAATAGGAGCTGATGCATACGGCTAACAGTCGACAGGCAGCACTTTCATTAAAACATACAGAGAGTTCTGACGATTTCGAAGAGCGTGTTACACTCCACAATTGAAAAACAATGAAAAAATACGAAGAGCACTCACACATCGGGCTGGTTAGGCAGAGCTGTTAAAGAGACTTTATTCTTTAAACATTTGTTTCGAAATTTTCCAGTGCGTTTGTGAGCCCCTGCACGCAAATCCTGGGCAATTTGACTTCCATCCCGATCTTCATCTGGTCATAATAATCACATTCACATATCGCTACATGGAATATCATTCGCGAAGCTGAAACTGTGTCGTTAACCCATAGGCATACACTGACGTCAACAAGGCGCCCTGCCAGTTCTGATTATGTTAGTTACTTTCATGGCTGTAAAAGGTCACAGAGTGGAAGTCCAAATGTTACGCGTATGCGTCAACACATCAATCAACTCGCACGAATTTTGTGTCACTAGAATGTTTAAAAACATAGGGATGATCCAGTCTACCACATTGACGGTAGGCAACAAATTTCCACTACTTTTCGACAACCAAATAACTCCACGGAAGATAATTCTCCTTCAGAAACTAAGATGTCCTGAGCTGGTAAGAAATTCGCCCCACTGTGTGGAACCTGAAGTTGTAGGGCCTTGCTGACAAAAGACCTAAACTTCTTCCTATCCTCAACTACTTGTACATAATCAAGCCCGTGTCATTTAATTCTATTTAGTGAAGACTAATTTTAATATTATCCTTCCATCTATGCCTCAACCTTCCTTCAGACTTCCCACTAACAGCGTGTAGACAGTCATGTCCTTCCCCATACGTGCGACACTCCCAGCCCATCTCATCCTCCTTCATTCCATCACCTCAACATGTGATGAGTCGCACAAATCAAGAAGCTGCTCATTATGCAGGTTTGTCCAGCCACCTGCCACTTCCTGCCCTGTAGGCATCCTATTCCCTAACACCTTGGTGTAAGTTCGTCTTTTAATGTCAGATACCAAGTTTCACACACGCAAAAAGGGACAGGCAAAGCAATCAGGTATAGTACGACATGGTTAAGACTTACACAACAATATCTGTGAGCACTTCATCATCTTCTCGGGTTTACTACGTGTTTCTGTACCGTTCTGCCATCTTCAAGCGAAATGCCGTCTGTGTATTTACAAACGGTTATAGACGAAATGCAGTTTAATTACAGTTACCGGTACCGCTAAGATTCCAATTTGAATTAAAAATTAAAATATCAGAATATGAAACGGAAATAACCTTAAAATATCGATACAAAATTACGAAATTGAAGAACTTTCTTAGTTACATTGTACTCAGAGGCATGCAGAGTCTTTTAGTGTCCTATCATAATTTTCATTGTGTATGATCGTCAATATATATATTCTTACTCATCGAACTACTTCGCTCTGACTGTAAATATCACCAGCTACACTGGAGCTGGCCTGTTTGGTGTTTGTTATGTTGTTGCTGTTACTTACATTTTACTAAATGTATACACAATAACACATCATCATACAGTTCCACTCCACTACTGCCAATGATAATTATGTATTCCGCGTCCGAGTGAATCGGTTTAGTAACTGACAAGATCCAGGCTTACGACCAAACATAATGTAAATGACAAAAGGACGTTCAAGTACAATGAAGAAGTAATTAAAATTTAATTCCGAGACCGTTCCACAATTTTGTCACTCATATCGGTATTTCATAAACATATGTATCATAAGCTTCTTCGTTACCCACAGACGCTGTTAGCAAAAAAAACAGAGAATGTGTAAACAAATGGTATTTTGATGCTAAATTATTTGCCTGCAAAATATTATTTTTAACAAGGTGCGGATTTACACTCCCACTTACTGCTACTTTCTGTCTGCTAGTACATTCATATGATTTAGATACTTAGGCCTATATTAAATCGTTTATTTTCTGTCTTCTTTTTTTAGAAGTTCTAATATCCCTGGATCGACCTTTTCTAAAATCAGAGCGACTGGTCACGTGAACGGAATCAAACGACCTACATATGCGTAACGCGTGTATAAGCTAACTGAAATTATATGTTGTCCAGATCTCGTTCGCAGAGTTGTTTAAACTGATTCACTTGACCGCAGCCAATGCGGCTGATATGATGGTGCTGCAGATTCTGCAATCAGTTTATCACGTCTTACAAGAAACAGAAAAAGTTCTACCACACATTTTCCACAGTCGCATGCAATACGTTTTCCATTTTCTTGTAAAGCCTCTCCCTTCTTTAACCACAAATTCAGTCTCTTTGACGCGAAATGTAATTATGCAGGAGGGGCTACGCTTTCGTTACAGTACGCGTTTATCAGAAGTTCGTTAAGAGTACAACTGTATAGGGGAATGGTTAGAACTTTCGCATCGCTGCACTGATACTAAAATTCGATTTGGTACTATAAACATCTGGGGCTGCCGTGGCGCAGTTAGCTGAGGCACTGCGCTACAAACCGGAAGGGCGCGGGTTCGATTCCAGATGGTGTCACTGGAATTTTTCATTGACATAATACTTCCTACCGCACTATGGCCCTGGGGTCGACTCAGCCTCTAACAGAAATGAGTACCAGGAATATTTCCTGGGGGGTAAAGGCGGCCGGTGTGTAGGGCTGACAATCTTACTACCTTCAAGTGCCGATTGTCTAGAAATCTGGGAGCCTCAACCTCCTGCAATCCTAAGGGCCTGTCCAGGCCTGTAACGGGATTGCTTTACCTTCTTTACTATAAATATCTATTGTGGAACAGTTAAGAACGACAAAGGGCTACGCTGATGTTTGTTTTCGTACTTGTACAACGTTTCAGACTTCTATCACCGTATTAGCCTGTCACATGGTACTCGCAATGTTAGAATAATTATTGATAGTATAGTTGTTGTATGTACGTAATAATATGTTATAAATGCAATTATCCAAATTCATAAAAATATGCCTAAAGTAAACTCATACAAATATAGAAAATTGAATAGAGCGCAGTTGGCTGTCCTACACATAAGGATATAATGAAAACGAGCAAGTGCGAGTAGTTAATTCTGTTAATGTTCACACGTAACAAAACATAAACAAACTGCGCAATATTGCCAGGCTTCTGTAGCGCTTACGAAATATAACTTACTTGAATCGTGCAATATTCACAGCATACCACAAAAGAGAGGAACATAAGCACGGCAGACCTTTATAAAAGTTAATTAACCGTATAAAACAAATATAAAAGCACAAGCAAGAGTTTCATGCACTGTAACAGATTTGCCTTATTAATGCAGTCAGCAGAAATGTGATTTCTACTGACCACGGAAATTATAAGGATTTCCTTTTTGAAACTCATGTAAGAATAAATCCAATTTCGACATGCAGTACGTAAGTAATTATCACACACACAGCACGAAAACTTCATCCCTTCATGCAGAACACCTGTTACGTAAAATCTGAAAGATTTAGGCGCCAAAATTTTGTATTAATTTATGGCCAGGTTTGAAGGCATTCTGAACCACTGCCCATCTGCAAGAAGCACAGGAAATATCCTCAAAGTCTACACTTATATCTTGAATACACTTAAGTGGAGTTACCGAAATCGCGGTATTGTCAGTTGTGTGTCTCAACCGACACCTTTCAATTTGTGGACTGCTGTGACTAAGTTACTTCCTGATTTACTCTACAATGCAGTGAAAGGTGCGGACTCAATCAGCAGCGCTGATATTGCGGATTAGATGACGAAACTAAAGTTTCAACGCATTCTCGTGTTTAAAATATCGCTAACAGCACTTCAAGTCCAAACACTTATAATTGAAGTTCTCTTCGAAGAGTAATTAATTACAGTTTGACACCAAAAAATTATTCTTTATGCATTTTACTATTGGCGAGTTTGAAGTTAAACAAGGACGGAGGTTAACTGAATGAACGAGGAGCATAGGAACGGAACACTTTAAGCTAGATCTTAGATATATATTTTGGAGAATGACAAATGAGTGGAATTTGCCTAGTATAAAATTCAGTGGCAGGGCGTGGTTTTTGCGACGTTTAAACGTCAGGTTATGCTTCCCGGACAGTTAGTTACACATACATACGCATGTACATACATACATACATACATACATACATACACACACACACACACATACATACATACATACATACATACATACATACATACATACATACGTACATACATATATACATACACACACACATACATACATACATACATACATACATACATACATACATACATACATACATACATACATACATACATACAAGTTAGAGAGACCTCTTTGAAATTTTGCAAGCTCAAGAAAGACACGGAATGCTACTAGTAGGATTTATTTGGGGGAAATACATTTTTAGGATCAAACTTGGCTGGGAACTGTCTCAGGATCGTACAAAACTTGGGGGGCTTCTGGTACCAGCGATACTGAAATATTCTATGATACGAGAGACCAACTTATGCCACGAACATACGAACATGAGGAAGTCAGGAAAACAAATATTTCATTTTATTTTATAAGATCCATAGCGAAGAAGCATATTCTGAGCTATTCGAAGGGCAAACAGCAATTTGACTCGAACCACACCACCGCCCCTGTAGTTATACGAGGCAGGAATGCAGCCGACGGAATGGCGGACGAAGAAGAAAAAGGAACCAATACAAACAGTGGAAGAAGAAGGCCACGTGAGTCAAGAATGCCTGGTCGACAGAAAGATCTAACCAGAGAACAAAAGCTACGAAGAAAAACATGGAATCAATAGCAGAAGAAACGGAATGTCGTGGTGGAGCAAGAGTGATCGTACAGTCAGATCTTCGCGTGTCGTTTTCTTAGGAGGAGAACCAAAGGGCAGCCTGCATTCAGCACACTCACAGCACTTTTTGTACTAAAATCCAGTAACAAGAAAACATTTAAACACGCATTTCTGTAAAATAAGATATCTTTTCTTTCTTTCACGCATTGCGGCTTCTTCCACTATTCCCTCTTCGTATTTGTTCAGTCGTGTGATTTATTCTTCTTTGTTTCAAGTTTTCTATATTTATCTTTCTTTAACCTTATCATTACTGAACGTATTATCTTTCACGGCTTCCTTGCCTTCCACATTTTTCTAGTATCTTTCTTCTTTCTCTCTTTCTTTCTTCCTTTCTCTCTCTCTTTCTTTCTTTCTTTCATTCTTCCTTTCTTTCTTTCTTTCTTTCTTTCTTTCTTTCTTTCTTTCTTTCTTTCTCTCTCACACAAGCTTTTTTCTAGGACTGCGTCACTGATTCTTTCGTAAACCACTATATCAATGAAATTGCTGCATTACATGTTGGCAACAAAATAAATAAGTTATGAAATTCAGAACCTTTCACATTGCAAACTTTATGGTTATCACAGTGGTACTGAAGGTTTAGATCCAAGTTGCAGGACCGCCTGACTCTCAAGGCGCAGGTACAATGGTACTCTGATATGTCGGTAACTGTTTACCGGTGGATATGACGTAACGTCCCAGAAAACTTCAATCTGCATTTATATAATATTTTATAAAATGTCCACCGCACCCTGACTTCACTCCTGCTGTTTTGTGCCTAAAATAAGTACAGACTATACATTATGAATATGAGATTGCACCATAGCATGGCTTCAAAATAGTATTACCGTTCTACTCACAAAATACCACAGACACACACACACGAACAAAATTACATTTTCAAGTTAGCTCTGCCTTACATTAATAAGGCGTCAGAATTACAAATGCGACAGACCTACTCTCTGATTAGACACTCTACATTAGAGGATTCATATCAAGCCAATGTCATTACTTTTGCTAGAAACACGTCGAGTTAACGCAGAAAATACGATTCTTCGACTAATGGATGCCTCTCTCTATCTATCATTCAACGGACATTGTGTACATATTTTTTTTGTTTCACCGATACATGATACATGTAACGATGGATAATGGGATAATGACTAAACTTGCATTTTGGAGAAACAGATTGTAACGCTCTTGATCGAACTGCACTGGTCACAGCAGGTCCGCAGGCGGCATTCTGTGATCACGCTGCTGAATATGCTGCCTTCCGCGGAACTAACAACTTCTTTTATTAAGTGAGTAACTGATACTGCGATGTATAATGTACTTATTCAGCGGATTTACTGTTTGACACAACGTCATATAAGGACGCTATTTCAAGCAAACATTTAAAAACGTCAAATAATTTGGGCAGATGAACATAACTGGTTCGTTAATGCAAAACTAGGAGGAAGAAGCTGCGACGTAGTCTGCGACATTTTCCCGGCACTGGATAGGACCAAATGACAAATAATAACCAATAGCTCGTAACACGTAAGTGTCTAGTGTTTCGCCACTACAAAAACCTTCACCACAGTTACACACTCAGCCACTGTTTCTTGCGGTTTGTGTTAAAACACCCTCAGTGACACACTTTATGTAACATAGAGGACAGGTAAGTGACGAATTATAATGGCAAAGAAAGGTGCGGTCGTGAGCTATTCGGTGTATTATCCCAACATTTGCGTGGAGGAACTGAGGAAAACAGTTAAAATCCTGTCACGCTAGCTAGTTTGTTACCCGAGGCTCGAACTGCGCACCTCTCAAATACAGGTCTAAAAAGGTATGGCTGTATCACTCGAAAAGTACTTAGCTATTCGGATAAGAGCCATCTGGTATTATAGACTGTTTGATGTAAATTAAAGGTAGATATAAATATGACCCTAGGCGTAAGCACCATACCATGAACATGGAGGCCTACTGTGGTTTGGAAAGAAACTTGATTCAAGTTCTAATTTCGTAATCAGATAGGTGAAGAATTACATTCAAATTCCAGTCGCTTAATCACCTCAGAAAAACGTCCCATGTACACGCTGGATTCTGGATTGGTTCGAGGAATAATCTGGAAGTAGCAGTGAAAGACAAATTTCCTGTACCCGCCGAAAGTTAAGTTTTAAACCAGTCACTTTAATGACTGAGCTATCCCAGTCACTGTGCACATAATAGTAACAAGTTTATGTAGCTTAACACTGTGTCACAATTCGTGGTGCACTGCGTACTGACACGTCAGAGAAGGCTGAACAACTGTGATGTAACAGCGATTAACCCATAAAGACCCTCCTGACATCAGAACAAAAGCAGTAACCCCTTACGCAGTCACACACATGAAATGGTAATAGCAAATGTTTCTTTTATGTGTCTCCTCCACCGTCCGGCGTGGTGGGATTTTGATTGTTGGTTGGGGGGGGGGGGGGGGCACAAATGTGTGGCCAGTTTGAGCCTAACTTGAGCATGAGAACTGTCACGTGACGCTCGCCGATCTCCGTCACGCCATGTCGCCCGAGTCCACGATTTTAAGGTAGATCTCTATTGTTAACATGATGCATGTTGCCCTTCGTACGTGGTAAGGAAAGCCTTCCTTTTACCGTACATAACTTAAGAAATGCATTGCCGTTGAATATGTACTTCTATTTTTCAACTGTAGATATTTGGAAAAGTGTTACTGTTACGAAAGAAAGTAGGTTTAGCGCACGCAAACGTTAAATTTAAAGTTTGAAATGTTTCTGTAGTGTGGATTTCCGTAAACTGCACATAAAAATGGAAACTTGGAGTATAAAAAGTCTTCTATTCGTTACATCCAACGCATAGTTAGCAGTTATACTTCTCACAAGTAATTCAGACGAATATCCAGGTCGAAATATAAAAAAATCTTGCTTTACCTGCGTAAATGTTGCAGAGTATGCAATTTGCAATTTATTAAATTGTTAAAGAATTCCGTCGCATTTATGGGATCCGCAGGTCCATTAAAATGTTCACTTGTATCCAGCCAACAGCCTTAAATCCGTAAGCACCAAAAGCAAGTCTTCAATTATCCTTAAATATAGGCATAGATCCCCGAATTAGTCACTTCCTTTGCAGTTTCCAGACTAAAATTTTACGTGCATTTGTAAACTCATCCGTACATGCTACGTGTCCCGCCAACCCGATCCTCCTTAATTATTCCTAACAGTACCTAGTGATGAGTACAAATTACGTAAGAACCAGGACAGCGTGCTCGATATAGCGACTCGCCATGTGCTGGAAGGTCCGGGGTTCGAACCCCGGAGCGGGAAAGTATTTCCCTTTTCACAATGCCCGTCCAAGCCAGCCCTGACGCCCACCTAGCCACCCCTATAATGGATACCGGGGTAAAGCGGGGAGGCGTGGCGGTGACCAACCAAACCATCTGGTGTCTATGTTAAGAATGAGTAGAGCTATGCCTCTACTTCGCCTGTGCCTTCATGGCGTATTGGGGTAAAGACATGCAAATTACGTAAACCCTCGTTATAAAAGTGTCTCCAAACTCCTTGTATGTTTTCTGTTTTCAGCAAGTTAAGACAAAAAAAGTAGATTACTTCGGAAGATTTCAAGCGTAATTCCTGTAACATGGTGGACAAACAGCGAACATCTGGACCCAACAGGAACATGAACAGCTGTAACAATTCATGCGATGTTATTGTCTCTCAGCGTTACATTTGCAAAGCAATAAAGTTGCATGACTAAATGACGCACCGCACTGATGTTACATTCGCGCAGTGTCCGTCACACGAAATAGGCGCATGCAAATGCATCATGTACAATTAATAACCCCGGCTGGGGCACTAATGCTGTTACAGAACCTCGCCAACAAAATGTAATTGAAACTGAACCGACAACGATGGGCAATCCTACTGTATACAAGGTATACAAGGTTCTTACTGATTGCTAACATGAAGTCCACTATAATTTCAACAGAAAAATTTTCCGAATATCAACATTACACTTACTCACATTCTAAGCGTACTTTCCCACTGTGATCCACTCTCATACGTTACAGTCACTGGGGGACAATTTAGTGTCACAATTTCACTGAATATGCGTGCTAGTTACTTGATATCTTCTAGGAATACAGGTTCGTTTATACGAAGGCAATGAACTTAATGGTATAAGAACAAGCCTACAACGGACCTACATCGGGAGGTGGACAACGCAATTCTCAGTACACCTTTCGCTGTCATATATTGCGTCCGTCTTCTGCTGCTACTAATAACTACTTGCAAACACAGGTTGCCCATTATTACAAAACAGTAACCATATAAACCAGTTGGGGGCATTTAAATAATTAGTTTGGTACAGCTGCTATTGTATTGTTTCACATTCTACAAAAAAAACAGCTTAATAATAATAATACAATTTCTGAAGGTTTATCACCATACATCACTTCAGAACACTAAATTACGTGCCGCTAGTTTCACAGTTTCCCAGGAAGTCCGTGCGTCCGCCATGCTGGTATTAGTTGACAGCACGCGATTTGGGACCTTTCTGATCGCACAGTGTTCCTACCAAATTCCGTGAAGGTTGGTCAATTGTTTCTATGTTGGAAAAGACATACATATATAAAAGGATATTTTTAAACACCTTGTTTTTGTCCTTATGAAAGAAAATGAGGCCGAGACTGAGCATCTTGAGTAGTAATTATACGGAAACAAAAAAGCACAGTTTTTCTTCCCTTCATAGCGGCGAACCTGAATGCCAAACATAAGCAAAATCTGACTACTTGAGTAATGAAAGTGTGCAAAGAATTAGCTACACAAACACACACAGAGAAGATAAGGCGTGTCTCTATGGCACTGGATATAAAAAACACGTGTAGGCCCAATAATTCAGGTCTATCACACAGGATTCGCCACGTGAGTGGATTTTACGAAAACAAAATACGAGCGTGTCTCTCTTCTTTTGAATTACTAAAAATTGCCCAATTAGGAACCTCTAACTGTCTCGCATATTTATCTGTAATAAACATTTGCCTTAACCTGAATAAAACGTTCTTTCCGCCAGATCGAATTTGTCGAACGAAAACAAAGGTATGTTCTTCTACATACCCACTTCCGCTGTTAGTTGGAAAGTACTCTATAATTTGAGAAAGATAAATGGTTCTTTGTATGATATCGATTTGTACAGAAGAGGAAAGTTTGAAGGCAGTTACGAAGCAACTACGTTTATCCTACTGGACACCACAATTACAAGAATCTCCCATCAGAATTATCCATATTTATGCGCCCGTGTAACGCAGAATGCTTCGGAGTTTTTATATTGAGAAAATCCTCAACTGCGTCAGTTTCTAGACAGAGATGCGTTTTCTTCGTTCATGGAAGATTCATTAACGAAAATTATTTAGGTACAAGCTTTAGTTTGTACATCCCGTTGTTTACTGTTTAGATATAGTTATACTGTGACCTGAGAGAGGTAATAAGTACATGAGCTAACGTTACAAAGTAATTAATGCCCGAAATTTTTAAATAATCCGGATGAAAATAATAAACTTGCTTGTTAATCACATCACATACAATTAACAAATCCTTTCTTAAGACTCTTAACTGTTACGTATTTGAAATCCGTCTCCTACATGGATCTCACAGATCCTTAATAAAATTCGTCAACATATCAGGGTCCTGTAACTTGTAACGTGACATGAAATTCAGCGCACAGGTAAACAACAAGTATGCAAATACCAATTCCATGGAGCAAACCGTTTTATTAGAAGACAACTGCTGTTCAGTTCGTAAAGAAGTGTCCACTTTTGTGGAACATAAATGGCACGTTACAGTGTCTTTTTCTGCCCAAAAAATGATAATAACACATATCGTATGAATGCAGTACATATAATCACACCCTATTTGCTGAGATCCATTTGAACATATCTTTCCATCTACAACCAGGTCTCCCAAGTGGTTTTATACCTTTACGTTATTCGACTTGCCAAAAAGAAAAACAGATATGGCATCACATATCTATGTCCTGCCGTGTGCCGACATATCGTTCAGCCCACTGACAACAAGTACATCTCTTTACGTATTTAGCCGTACAGTTACGATGGAAACAAAAGAAAAAACAACAATGATTTTATGTCATTGTTTTGGATTATGCTGAAGAGCGCCTGGAAGTCATTATGGAGTGCACAACATACCTGAGGTACAGAAGCGATACACAAAGGTGCTGGGTTTACATTCGTGTGGGGATACATAATAGCACAACTGCTCGTACGATCAATTAGGCTAGCTGATCTATACCGCAGAATTTAAGGCAGTGACAGCGGACACATATAGTGGCGCACTGACGTCAGTTGATCGATGGAAGTGGGTGGATAATTTACGAGGTACAGCACGAAGATAATGCGACAGACGTGTGTGTCTCAAACTGCTTACATATTGTAAATAACGAGAACAGAATGACACGAAATCACGGCGTTCGACAGGCAGCAGAACTGCTGCAAAGTGTTTTCATGTAAATATGTAACGTAAAGTACATTAAATGGAAAACTTTCAGTTCAGTTTCACTAATGGCGAAACGGCCGTGTTACCAGCTTGTAAGTAATGCCTAAGCAGAACACATTTTGTCTTGCAGGTACGCAATAACAGACTGCATTCCGGGAAACTTACAACCATTCAATTAAGAATCTGTCACTTTCAGTTAGCTCTCCACAAACCAAAAAAATCAAATGCCGTTATGGTGCTACCGCAATGGCGTTACAGCCCAAGTAGAGCCTTAGCCTCGCGAAAAGGCCCTTACACAAATTTACGTGTTGTTTTGAGTGTAAGTGAAAACTGGTTTTACGCTACCAGAGAAGAATACAAGTATGGAGTGCTTCAGAAAAGCTTATTAAGAAGTGCGAAAAGGATAGAGCAAACTGTATAATTGATATTCGGGTTCCACAAAACCCAGAATTTTAATGGCCAGTTAAAGTACGTATTACCTCTTTATCAGGTAGGTCTGTAAATGAAAATTCAAGACATTTAATGAGCCCACTTACTGTCCTTCTCTAGGATGACACACTAAAGAATACGTACGATGAATAATAACTGATAGGGGAAAACGGAAGAACTTTGCCAGTGTCAAATTTTCCACCGCGATACCCAAACTCACTGTTACGAGAGTGAACTCCGGCCTTCTCTGTGAGAAGCCGGAGACAATGGCAGACCCAGTCGGTTTCCTTACTGAGATTTACGGTAAAGCGTTCTACGTGACATCTGCTTCACAGCGACACTCGTTGTGCATCAGCTTACTATGCACTGAAAGATCCGCACCTTCTAATTGAATCTACTGCTACAAATATATGATCATGTTTACCCTCGTAACACTGTCATATTTTCGGAAATGGAAGAAAATTAATTTCAACAATTAAGCCACTTTATGATGTAAACTGCAAACGTACGAGTCTAATGTTCCATGCAAGGTTGGGCACGTTATTCACTTAAGACATACATTTTCAAATTTACGTCATCTGGCGCTTTCGGGTCACGAATTACGCAATTGTTCTTACTTCCTTTGTCCCTTCCATTCGTACGCCTTTCTAAGTAGTTAAAGCAACTCGCAAAACTCCAGCAAAGTGGTAGGTCAATGTCTCGGAGCATAAGTAGTACAAGTGGGACATGTCTCGTAGCAGCTCAATGTAATGTTCCATAAACGATAATTACTGTAAAGTGCACGACAAAAGGATGATTCATAATCTTACTGTTGAAATGCTTCCCACGACGTTAAGATTCCAGCCCTTACACATACTGCACAAATGGATGGATGAATGAATGCATGAATGCATGAATGAATGAATGAATATATATATCGAAGAGACATACACAGATTAAAATTTCATTCACGAAGAAATTAATATCACATTAAATTTGGAAAATGCTTAACCCTCCAAAGGGTAGTAGTTCCTACATACACGTATGGTACCAGGTTTTGTTTCAAAAACCCTATACGTTACCCACAGAGCACATTTCATGCGTGATTTCAGGCTTCTGCCGCAGTGTAGATGAGATCTGACCTCTTCCGCGATATAACGCAGTGTTGAGTGGTAGCTACGTATGGACGTTTCGGGAAAACATATCGGTCCCATCTTCAAGGATTTAGAAGCCCAAGCCCTTGAAGATAGGACCGACAGGTTATCTCCTAACGTCGGTACATAACTACCACTCAGTGCTGCATAATATCCCAGAGCAGCGCAGATCTCTTCTACATTTTATACGTTTCGTTTGAGTCCCACAAACACGTGAGACTGCTACAGCGCAGAATTGTATGTTTATAAGGGACAGGGAATGTTCACTGCGCGGTAAGAAAAATCTTTAAATAATTCAGCCTAAATTCGGCACTTAAAGTGTTCATATCACCTACTTCATACTCTGAGTCCCACTCTGCTGCCTATAAACATAAAGTTACAACACAGACATAACGATTTAGCGTGTCGTACTGCATGGGCCTGTGCCCGAACACACTAGGTCGCCAGATGTTAAGAAATATCGCTAACTTCCCCACAAAGGTAGCAGAAACGGAGAGGATGAAAGAAAAATCCTGCATCTAAGAATTTTGTTTGGAAATATTCACTGACCCCTTTACAAATATAAAGGATGGGATAAAGCTACAGGAATGTAGCCTTTTATTCATAGGAGAAGTCGCTGCGGCAGGTAAAAGGTGAGCAGAAGCGTTTTGCAAACACAGTTAGCCATGAAGGACTACAGTGGAACGGTGTGACAGACAGATCTATTAATGAAATACATAGGGGAAGGTGGGGTAAGGGCGGTCAGTCGTTGATAACGGTCGGTTGGCATTTTAAAAATGGTACTTGGTAAAAGATTTCCACGGTTGCTTTCGCCAATATTTTATACAACAAGTTAGGCCTACTACTAATTCACTAATTCCTGCTGGTTTTTTTTGTGCGTAGTTGTTATGTGATTTCGACGAAGTAATTTCCACGAATTTACTGAACATTCCTCTTTGGACAACACTTGATATCTGTGGGAACCTTCTGACTAAATCTGAATTATCGCGGAACCGCTGTCGATTAAAAAAGTGGACTTTTACTGGTGTTTTAATAGCATAAAAATTCGTGTAATTAAATATTTTTTTGAGCTATACGCAGTAACATTTTGTTGGTCATTTATGCGTATTTAAATTAGTGAAATTAACAGTTCTATTTTATATTTATTACGTATATTGGATTTTCAGTGACGTAAGCAGCGGATTTATAAGTGGACTCCCCTAACCCCTGTCGGGGACACCCATTCTTGTGGTCCTGTGTAGTCTTTAGAGCTTGCTGTTGAATCGTCATGTTTCAAGAGCACTCGCATCCTGCAGAGCACCTAGTAAAATCGGCCTGTTCGTCTGTCTGTACACATATAACAGTTCGACTGTTGATAAAAGAACTGTTCATGAAATTTGATACCAGGAATTTAGCAAAAACTGTCGAGTCTCTTAACCTTGTATTTGAACCGGACAGTTTAACAACCATTTTGCCTGAAGAACACACGCCTGTCTGCGCCCATGTATATTTGCACACATGCCCTGTGCTTCTGTGCAACTCCTGTCGCGCTGTACTTCACTGATATTCAAGTGAGTTTTATATGGAAGTCCGAGTTATAGGGATTCGCTAAGCACATTTTTTTAAGACGAAATTGCTGAATGAAATTTTTATAAGTGAAATTGCACTTATTTTCCTCCCCATACGTGTGCATAAATATTCTATTTATTTAAGTTACCGGATGGGTTCAAAGTTTTATTTTTGCAACTCAAAAAGAGGCTTCTAATTTAGAGGAGTTAAACGTATATAACCAGCATCCGGCATACAGGCTCACAACATTTCGTCCGTTCAGTGCTGTTTACTAACCGCATGTGAAGCAATACTCCTCACCTGGATGATCCCTTTCCCGCAATCAGACTTCGTAAGCCTTATACCTTGCTAGGCCAAAAATACACGACATTAAATATATCAAATGAGTACCAAAGCAAGCCGTGTTTCATTTTTAATACATATTTATTGTTCATTATAATCTGAGAAACAAAAGGGTTTATATATTACAGTCATAAAACAGACAAGCTCAATTCGAAATCTGTAAGCGTCAGCCGCTGCCACATATTTTGACACTCAATATGTTTGACGTAAAATCGGCACATGTTGCAGCATGTTATTTTACATACAAAGAGTCAGGTGTGTCGGTCCAGGAAGTCCGTACGCTACCGTCACGGGAACTTAAAATAAGAATTAGAATGTCTTGAATGTCAGTTACTTAATTTCTTAAATTTAAACAATGTAAACAAAAACAATACCTTTCCAAGGGACAAAATGTGACGTATAAGAACCAGAATTAGTGACAGAAAATAAAATATCACGGCAAGCAAATACACTTAATCTTTCTATTCTGCGTCCCAGAGTAGCGCAGATATCATTTATATCGCGGCGAAAGCCTGCCATCACGACTGGGGTAGTGCTAGTTTCAGTTGTTTGGATGGTCGGAATAAGAGAATAATTTACGCGGTGGACGCGATTTTTGTATGGGTTTAGTTATTCGGACGGCTGGATGTTTTCTCTTCACTGATCGCAAGTTCCGATGGCTTTGATTGATTGCTTGGTTTTGGTTAGTGGATCGAAAGATCGGCTTTTAGCCGAATTATTGGCTCATTTTTCAACCCCTAGACAAGATTTGGTCTCAGGTGCATACCTTAACACGTCTAATGACCTCCTGCGCCCTGACACTGAGAACAGCTCTTTCTAACGGGCCCACGAGATTATGAGCTTTCCGTTTGCTGAAGAAGGAAGCAGAGTCGCCTTCCGAAACGTAGTACTACAATGAAAGACAACTACAATGAAAGTCCAAAGAAAGAAGACCACTTCAGTGACTCGTTTTTGTTTACATTCAATTGCGAGAAGTATAACGGCTGCTTAATTATTGGTTTATTTAACTGCGTCTTGCCAACTGCATACATTATACAGCTTCTACTCTTAAAACAGATATTAAGGGAGATATTATTTTCAGAGGTAATGTTCATCAGTGCTTATCTGCTTACGTTAATATTCCATATTTATTCTGGAAGAACTGAGAGAAAACACCAGTCATTTACAAATGGTTTAAGAGTCAACATTCCATGGATACAAAGCACGAGAGTCAACCATTAAAACAGGACGCTGAGTGGCAGAGATAAATCAACCTTTTTTTTGTTCAGCCAATCATTTGGAATACAACGGTACATCTGTAGCTGTAAAGCATAAGTGACTTTAACAGTGTTATTAAGTATCTTCTTCTAGCCTCGCCGCACTAATTAAATATATCTTCAGTTGGAGAAAGCCTGGCGTGTAACTTGCCTCGTAAACATTGTCTGCTGACTTTTATGTGCGCATCTGAGGGTGACGTCTGCAAGCGGGAACGCAAAGCACTGAACTGTTACACCAAACACGAAACTAAAAGCGATTTATGAAGCTGACAGACAGCCCACATTGTAGGAAACAAATAAAAATTAGCCCACGTCGGAAGAAGGCCACCGGGCACAATCTGTTATTGAGAATTTTAACTAAGTAACAGCCTGCCTCAGACTACGTGACTTTTCTTGGGAAAGTTCGTCCTGTATGTAATTTAGAAATTCATCAGAATATTCACAGAATCTCGCCAATCGATTTTCCTCACCAGTTCAATCTAGTCCTAAACCTTAACATCTGTACGATGGATACGAGTGTTTTATACAGCTGTTATATTGTCGCCCAGCAATATTTACTACAAACCCGGCTATGTCTACATGTTTCGACTATAATTAGTCCTAAGTGTTATAACAAATGTTCTTAGTACCACTGCTAATATTATGTTACCATCTATACCTGAATCTCTCAGTTTGCCTCTTCCTCTAACGCTTTCCGACTAAAATGTTATAAGAATTTCGTATTTTCCTCTTGACTGTTACATGTCCCGCTTATCGATAAAACCGGTTTAAGTAACTAATCAATATTTGGCGAAAAGTTAGAAGACTGGAAAATGTACACCACAACGTCGCATACAAAATTACGAACGCGACTTTTCCAGCTTATTAAAATTGTTTAGAAGAGGAATAACAGAGCGCAGATTAGTAAAAACCTCTAAAGTCGAGTTGCAGCAAAGTCCATGGAATTTTATGGGCAACACTGGACGTTCATTTATGTGCTTATGGAAACTGGTTTTGTTAAAATAAATATGGATAAAAATCGGATATGCCCGATCGCGTTTTGCTGAAAGTCTCTTACATATGATTTCAATAAGGTACGTGAAACAGTTCATGGGATCTGTGGAAGAGTGCACTAAGAGCTCCGAGTAAACCGGCCTTATCATGCGAAATCATGTCCGAAAATTTGTACTACCCTCCAACTTCAGTACGGTGTTTTCTACACAGAATATCAACAAAATGTATGTAACAGCTTACGAGGTACACGAAAAAGTCCGTTTATGGCTTTTTATATATTAATAATAAATAAGTCCGACGGTCGGAATTACCCAGAATTTGGTGGGCTCCAAAAGGGAATGTCACCGAAATCACTCAGAATGTGCACAGGCTAAACGGAAAAGTCCTTACGAAAACTGGGCTTGATTATGGATCAACGCGACTGTAAGTCGGAAAATAACAGCAGTGTGTAGTGAAAGAATTCAGTACACCGATTCGAAAGAGAACATCCGACAGTTTAGACGCTAATAAGTGCAAAGAGAGACGGGGAAAGCAGACACGACTTGCACGTAAGACGTTCTTATTTTACACTGCGCAGAACGTATGGAAATACAGAACTCTTAACTCTGTGTTCTCCTCCCTATTAAGTCCAGTTATACTCCTGAGCATTTTGCACTCACGTAACCTCACTCTGTAAGTTTCAACTGCACAAGTCGTCTCCAGTTTGTCATGCAACAAACATCACTGAAACCGTAACAAAACCTATCCTCTTACCGTTAAAATATTGTGCACATAACGAAACGACTCACGGCGCCCCCTTATTTGTAACAGAGTACGTGTCAGGCGTCAGATCTAGAAGTATTCGAGAAATAAACAATTCGAGTCGCTGCTAGCCTACTTCCTGTTAGGGTCTTATGCAAGATCTCCAAATGCTGGAAATAAACGTCAAATAGCCAAGACCGTTCCTTTCAAATCCTTAGTAGTCACTAAACGTTACCATATTTCCACAATAATAATTCATATATATGTAACACCTACAGTGTCATATATATATATATATATATATATATATATATATATATAACACCTACAGTGTTGCTGACTAATGTCATCACAGATAAAACAATGTAAGGTTTCAGAGAAAAATCTTTACTTTGGCTGGCTCATAATTTAAGCCGTGAAGAAAAAACAACACATTCTGTGGTGTCTCTCTGATCGTTATCACAGCGTTCTCTCACTGTTTGGTACTGAAGCGGGCTCACATTTGAATTTCGACCGGAAGTGTGGACACATTACGTGCGTCTATGGGCGCAAAACGCTGTCTCTTACATTAAGAAAGCCACGGACTGAGAGTGAAGCATACTGTTTTCTGGGACTTCACGCCGTCTAATCTGGTAGAAATTCACCGAATTCGGCAGATTTATATCAGACTACACGGCGTCACATCCCAGAAGAGAGTGTCCTTCGCAGTAACCACTGTGATAACCTCGGGCCTCATACAGACTGACAGTGACCGAGAACAGAGGGGTGATGCGAGTACTTGGACCCAAGACGCACTAAGTGATAGGACTGAGAAAAACAACGTAAATTAGAAGCTTTACGTTAAGTACTCCGCACTAAGCCCCGTGTACAACGGGTACCAGGTCTCTTTCCCGGGGGTGAGGCGGCCAGGGCGTGTCGTTAACCACCAACCACCATCTACCGCCGAGATTAAAGAAAGAGTAGAGCTATACCTCAAATTCCCCTCTATGCCTTCATGGCCTATTCTAGGATGAACTTTCCTTTTCCTTCTAATCTGCACTAAATACTGTCAGGGTGATCAAACTGAGGAGCGCGAGGTGCGTGGGACGTGTAGAAACTCGAGAGAGATTAGAAAGACATACAAAAGTTTTGTCGGAAGATGTTTAATGGAGAAGACTAACTGGTAGAACTGCGCGTCGATGGAAGGATAGTCTTAAACTAAATATTACAAACGTAGTGTTGGGGATGTGCAAACTATACGCGTAGCTCAGACAGGGAACCAATACTTCGACCTTGTAAACACAGTATTGAAACACAGTATTCCGTGAAAAGTTGCGGTTATCTTAAGATGATGTTCAAGGAAAAGTAACCTGCTTCACAGATTAACGACAGCCAATAAAAACGCACATTACGGAAAATGTAACGCTAGGTAATAGTTCGCTTTTCACTTTGGATTCTATAAATTCTTCAATTGAAATATTCATGAGTAGTCTAAAACTACCTTCCTTAGGTCTTTTATTTGCAAGAAAATTTTGTGAGATCATTATGCAGTGTGAGGCTGTGTGTGTGTGTGTCTGCCCCTCGAGTCAACTTAGGAACCAATTCACTGATTTACATTGACACTGATGTCAGAGGTTACCAGCAAGTCAAACACTCAATTTCGTAGAAGCAGTAATTACAAACGTGGTAGACACACGAAACTGTGATATTAGAGAGGTACTAGCGGCATTTAATTTAGAGGACTAACTTTACATATGACGCCGTAAGAAATAGCTTGTACAGAGCATGAAGATTTCTTAAGGTACACTTTCCGACAGTGTAAAATAAAACTTGACCACCCCTCGAAAGTGTTCTTTGGAATTCGGTTTGTTGACGTAACTCATCTATTACCAACGTTTGGCTGTGTAATCGGATACGACGACGTCATTTACATATCTAAACATCATATATGAAATACTGTTTATACGTTGCTACGATGCGAATCATACGCGGCGGAGCCCACAGGCAAGGGGTGTAGCCATAACGGCCACCAACAAAATGACACACTAGAGCAAGCCAACCCCTTAGAAACTTAGTAAATTATGGACAACAGTAACATTCTCGTAACAGACCACATAGGAAAGAAACTATTTCTTCTGCCATCGAACTCTCTTACCAATCTCGAACCACAGGCTTATCGTCGATTAAGAATATAATTCAGTAACAACAAAGGCAAGTAACAACAGAGATAAGTACAAGAAAACAAGTACAACGTGAAGACGGTAGTCGGCATCTAGCGGAAAGGCAGATCTCCCAGGTTGGTGTTTCGCTGTTTATACTGCAAAAATGTTACCGATTTTCGGTACGTTCTAACGTTTGCCGCCTTCCCGGACTTACTACTCGCCCCCCCCCCCCCCTTCAGAATTCAAGCTTTCCACCTCTAATGATGCAAATATTTAAAAGTTTATTTCCCATAGACTTACTGTAGTCTACAGTCTGTGGCTACGAAATTTGACATACATGTCTAGAAGTAAGGAAGTCTTTTGATAATACATGCAGTTGTTTATTCTGTTGTTATGAACACACAGACCATTCCAAAACGCGCTAGGAAAGGACTACATCTTACTACTGTCACTTTATTTTTATTACTTGCTAATGTGTAGCTGTCCTGCTGTTCGTATTGTCTTTCTTCATTTATCCGTTGCTGTACGTATACCCTACGTGTTGCCGGCTAGAAAAACGTTCGCTTGTGAGATAAGCGTTCATTTGTGCAACTGCTTCCATTACAGTTATTTTTATTATTGGCGTTGCTGCTGCTGCTGCTGCTGCTGCTGCTGCTGCTGTTCTCACAGCAGTGCACAACAGTAGTAGGCTACGTAACTGGCACAATAATGAGAAACAAAATAAAAAAGGGATCGTTTTAACTTAATAACAGAATGAAAAAATCGCAATGAGCTTGATTGTGGTTAATATATAATAATCTATGAATATCACATTCCGTAATTGCATTGTAAAATATTCAATTTGTGGCATCAAATATATAGCCTGATAATTGCCTCGTCAGTTGAAATACGTGGCTAGAAAAGTCAAATAAATAAAGACTGGATGATACATGATACATAACATAAGCATTACAATATCGATTGTCGAGACACTGTAAGAATTAGGCCCAAAACCACAAGACGAAGCTTAACATAGAAAACGCAGTCAAGTAACAACTGCTGTGTAAAAACAAGATAGAGCAATAATAATAGTAATAATTCTATAGGACAAGAAGTCTGTGCAACAGGAAAGTCGGTTTCAAAGTCCTGCTCGCAAATCCCGGCTTCTTCTTATATATAGGCTTGCGGTTTCTGTGATAATTTGTACAGTTTCTCTGCTTGTTTTATTCTTCTAGCTTCCTGAAACGCTGTCACAAGGGATTAAATATGGATGCACGCAACGTAAGAAAGGAATTCAAAATAAAATTAGGTTTCGTCTGTATAATTACGAATCCTAATACCATTACCAAGACGAAAATATATAACTTGTACAAAAAGATGACTCGGCCAATTCCCTGCGGCGTCTCTTTTCGCTCTTATCAAACAAACAAGACAAAGTTTCCCTGACAGAATGACCCCAAAGTATTTTTTAACCATGCCATGACCGTCAGTGTATTTTAAAGAGATTTTCTGTTCTTGTAAAAGGAAACTCGTTAAAAATTTGTGGCTCGCCGCACGATAAGATAGAAACCATCTCTGTACTTTAAGAAAGGAATTTTCTTTTTCTCTCCCCTGAACATAAGATGAAAGGAGGAAAAAATAAAGTAATAAAAATGACAAAGCAACGTACAAGACATTATCTCTTATTCCTTTCTTTTTTCTACTTACATGTGTCGGTTGTCATGGTTACACATACTTTCCGCCCAATGGAAAATATAAATAGGGACAATTCTTTTAAATACCGCCAGACGGATTCTCTTACGAGGTCGCAAAATGTCTGCTTCAACGGTAAAATAACTTTATTTGAAAGAGCATGAAGTTTCTCTCAACGCACAGACAGACATAACATTGAGGTATTCAGAAACACTGTCACAACCATTCCCATTTAGTGCACATTTGAGTATGTCTTACATGTTACACAAAGCCATTCTATGATGAAAACACTGAATCTAAGGTTGAGGAAATTCCACTACCCAACCTTTAGAAAAAAATGATAACCGTTTAATCATTGCATGTTTTGTGGAAAAAACACCAGTTTATAAATCTAAAAGCAACGTCATGCAGTTATGATCGTTATATCTACTGCAAGGGCATTTAAAAATAAAATATCATGGCGGCATAAATGTGTCATTTAAATATGATGTCAACTGCGAAGACCATACAGCGTCGGTCACGGCGGTACAAACATTACATTTAATGCAGAGGAAATGCCACTGGTACTAAATTAAAGAAGAGTAAACGTGGCACTATGGTTATTATACCTCGTGTAGAAAATGTCATAATCTGATTTAAAGAGAAAAAGTCAGGCAGGATAATCAATATGTCTGGCGTGTAGGAAGTGCCACTAAGGAATACAAGGAGAGGTGTGTGGTATTGTAAGAACCACATCTGGCGTGTCGGTAGTGCCACTAAGAAGCTGCTACTACCAAATACCAGGAGACGTTTGTTACTGTAAGAACTACAGCTGGCGTGCAGCAAGTGTTATTCTCAAATGCAAGGAGACGTTTGTTACTACAAGTACTACATCTAATGTACAGCACGTGCTACTACTACATTTAAACAGAACCGAATCACAGCACTGTAACCACTACTTATCGCGTGGCGGTAATAAAATTACCTTACTTACACTGAAGACGTTATTAAAATCTTTCGTTTCCTTTCTTTATTCCCTTCACGTTACTGTGTTGTTTAATTTTCATAACTGATGACGGCGAAAAACACTTTAAAGTAGTCTAACTTTAGATTTTTAGAAGACAGAGCCCTAAGTACCTAACAGCTAAAGAATTCTGAGTTTGGAGTCAATACCAGCTATGTTCTTCCTGAAGCCTTTAATTTGTGCTCATCAACCGGGCAATAATTTTGAGCGTACTGTTTCGTCTCCACTTAACCCACACAATTTATTGTTCTGAAATACGAACCATTTCGCCTAATATAATAATTTTAATTGCCTCATTTTAGAAACAAGTAAATTTACACTATTTTATTAAGCAAGGGAGGTGCGGCTTTGAATTCTTATAAAATTTGGTTCTAGACCAAGAATTTTGTTTCTTAAATTACGAATCCAAGAACAGTTCTTGTTGTAAGGTCCCAACCAATTCTGTATTCCAGATGGCGCTACCTTCTGGCCACCTGTGATTTTTATGCAGTTGCACTCACATAGAAGTTTTTCCTTCTCCACCTTTGCACCGAGACCGTCTCTGGGTCCATCGAGCCTCGTATACAATGGCCAATCAAGACTCTTGACTGGTATTAAAATGGCCGGAGAATGAAGCTTACTGCTGACTCAATCTAGAACCTAGAAAGCTACGATTTTATACAGCTTGCCTTGTTGAACATACTTCTTCATAGCACTGAGCCTAATTAAATTCAAGGATAAATGCGTCCGTCATCTATTGAGACAGTGTTCAATTAGCATCTTAGAATTACTGAACGACTTTCTGTTGCAGGGGTCATTTAAGGCGCCTGAAATATATGTTTCTGTTTATTCTGCGAATAAAACTCGATAGTACGAACGTGGCAAAGATATTGAGTTACTGTTCTTCAAAGTGGTAAATATAATAAAGCCGCCACGCTAGGCTACGAAAATCTACGAAAAGTTTCCTTTCAGTTTCATATTTCTTTCAAAATAAAATTGTTTCCAAAACCATTTACTTTTCAATACAGCAACATCATGCGAACAATTAATTCAGTTTGTCGTACCTTATCGTTTCGGATGTTTTCTTATTTTAAATGTATGCGACAATAATTTAAAACTGTCACGGAAACATTTTCTTTGTCATTTTCTTTTGGCTTCGCTGACCCGATTTCGTTCCGTCAGCTAGATATCCTTTTCGTCAATTTGAAAATGGACAACAGCCCAGGCTCCACGATGCCATTCAGAAGTTCTATTCAAATTTTTTTTTATATATATTCTATTCAAAGGTCCAAGTACGCTAGTTACAATGACGCATTTACAGATACTTGGCTACAGAAGAATTCATTTTTATTCTGTTAATGTTGACCAAATTGATGGCAATTTTAACACGACAAATAGAACAGAGAATCGATTGGACATTTTGTAAGACAGTTGCTGTTCCTCAATACGGACAGACAGAAAGACACAGATAATACGTAATCATGTTCTTGAACAACGTTTACGAAAATTCGATGCATGTAATTACGCACGACTTGCGGAATTACACGAGCTCTCCTCTCGACTACGTAAAGTTTAAGAATTATTTGTACAATTTTTCTGCACATACTGAACACACGCATTTTTATAAACGGGCTGGCACGAACATTCACCGTACCACGTCAATATGACGCGCCAGAAACCTAGTGGTGCCTATGTCACGTCAAAAGACTGGACTCATTCCAACTCATTCCAACAACTGCTTGTGACGGAACAGACATTTAAACAATAACGAAGCCCAACAGATTTTCATGTTTATTTCACAAAACGAATAAAAGCAGAATAAATCAGGAACGCTGATCACGGAAATAGAGTCAAAATGTTGTATCGCGCCTGGTGTTTCTTTGTCCCCTATTTTCATCTGTTGCGACGTATACGAACTCAGCCCACCTACCACATATTACACTATTTGAAATAATTGCATGATTTAAATGAAGTAAAATTTTATCCACTAACAACACACCACAATCTAACATTCACGCACGATACGCATCCCTCTACTTTGTAATTCTGTCCAAATCAGTAAAGGGAGTTACTTTATGAAACTCTGAATTAAATTTTTTTTACCTACAGCGTTCTTCAAAGTTCCGACGTGATACAAAATATGATTCAGAACACCAAAACTAATTTAAAGGTTTGTTTTCTTTCCTGTTGCCATTGACTTGGTCTACGTGTGCAAATTACCATGACATCAAGTTTTCTTCATGTTACAGAAAAGATAACAAGCTACTTGTTTTTCTTTCACCCGGCATCACTTCACTATGTTATGACTAAGTGAATAGTAGACTTGGGAGACCTAAGCGTAGATGAACATCACGAACTGATAAACGCTCTTCTCAGCCTTCTTTATTTTAACTAGTCTAAAGATACAAATATAAGCTGCCGATCCAGACATGTACAAAGATATATACTGAGAACGAACTCGTACACAAATGATAAGACAACACTGAATCACCTTTATACAAACACCGCCGTGTTTCGATCCCCTAGTGCATCATCTCCACCACCTGAGGCCAAAATGCGCAGAACTGAAGATGATGCACTAGGGCATCGAAACATGCAGGGGTTTGTTTAAAGGTGATTGACTGTCGTCTTATCATTTGTGTACAAGTTGGTTATTAATATATACCTTTGTGTACACACACGGAAAATGTTAAATTGATCCAGACGTAACTTATTTCGTCCCTTCTAACTTCATCTTTCCTTGGTCGAAATACTCTGTCGGTTCTCTCCCAGATATTCCCAATCCATGCTTATGCCGATGTACGTTTTTCTCTTACCATGTGACATAAAACTTCCCTAACAATGAAAGCGAAGTGGTGAAATTACTGTCTTGAATTGTACAGCCTAACATTTGTGTATACGAGACGGTAAAGTAAATGGTTCTGCATCTAATTTATTAGGATATTAATCGTACCATGATGGTCATCATTATCATTCCCAGGCATCTGAGTTTTGCTACATTTAGAAACTGTCTATTGGCAGTGGCAAATTCAGATCCGGAAGTCGGGTTAAGCGAAATGGGCCAGTGCTGCGTTGTGGTCGCTTCCACTAGACCAGCCCTCTGTACCTGGACTCGCCACAGTACAGCAGCTATTGTCTTTATTGTGATGTCCCGTAATATCGTATTGGGAAACAAAAGCATAGTTTTCCTGCCTTTATTAAACTCTATTTACAGAAAGCGGCGTTATTGCATGTGGTTACAGAAATACAAAACGCAGCCCGTAACGACATCCTACAATTAACCTGCTCTCCGTGAAAACACGAACTTCCTACGCAAGCACTGTGCTACTCTCAGCGCAGTCTCAGTTTTGTGTTCTGAAGAAGCTTGTTCTTTAAAATTTCTGGCTTCTTGCGCAAAAAACATCTTCATTAGCTCATGTATTTTTTACACAATTATATTCGCAGTTTGTGCGGTTTATAAGCGTACTACGACGTACTACTACAACCACTGCTTCCTACATAATTGCAACATTACGCAATTACACAATACTTTGGTGAATTACTATTGTAGGCGTAACTTCTTTTTACAACGTTATGTCGTAACTTGTTAGTTTGACGACATCGGCAGGTTATTGAGGAAATAACCCAAATAAATAATATCCCTGTAAGATAATGTTAATAACATGAATAGTTTCTTAAAATAACTTATTGTGTATAATGCGCATGTTTCAGTTGCAGAGTTAGCGTATGTTTTTAGGCGGTTTCGCATATTTGCGAAAAGCGCTCGTTAGCTTCGTCACGTCCGCTTGTGCGTTAGTTCGCATATATCAGCGCGGCTCCACTGGATGGATTTCCATGAAATTTGATACTACAGGCTTTTATAAAAAACCTGTCAAAAACTACAGATTTAAGTACGATCGACTAAACGCATCGGGCACTTTACATGAAGACCTAAGTAAGTTATATTGTTGCGGGTGACATAAATTCGCCATGAAAGCATTTTTGTGCCACACTCAGTACTTTTATATCGCCCACAGTGACATGAAGCTCAACGGTACACAGAGAACACACCGTTATGTATCCACTGCAACAGTACACAGAGAACACACCGTTATGTATCCACTGCAACAGTACACAGAGAACACACCGTTATGTATCCACTGCAACAGTACACAGAGAACACACTGTTATGTACCCACTGCAACAGTACACAGAGAACACACTGTTATGTACCCACTGCAACAGTACACAGAGAACACACTGTTATGTATCCACTGCAACAGCAGTTACGCGAAGGCGCCAAAATGTTACGTTATATATACACTGTCTATCTTATTTACTCTGCTTTACCTCTGTGTGGAGAAAAGTCTAAAGCCATTTACTTTCCAGGACGGGAAATGAAATTTTATCGTATTGGCAGCTTGCTACACATCGCGGGATTTTTCAAGAACTTAAGCCCCGCAAATAGCGAAGGTTTGCTGCAGGCACTTCAACGAATACTAAGTGACGTGTTAGTCAGCTGACACTCATTCAGATGGTCAAGAAACTCACTCCCCTTAATAAACCCAAAGATTAATTACCATGTCCATAACAGATGGTCACTGAGCTTTATTCGGAATCAGTAACTCAATGCAGTTCAAATAATCACAACCCATTCTCTTGAACCATGTACCAGCACTATTCTCCCATATATGCCTTTGTCTTGCTTTGAGATTTGCAACCAAAATTACGCGTTCATCTATCTGGATGTGACACAAAGGCTACCTGGCCCAATTTTACATCGATGGTTTAAAAATATCAAGTGTAGGTTACTAGTTGATCAAAGGCTGAGGCTTAATTTTTATCATTTCGTTGTTAGTAAATATGCGTAATTTTCACAAATCGTGAAAAATGATCAATTAAATGGGAGGTTAATACATGTAATATTCGAAACGTTTGAAGAGGTTGGACTAAATCTGGTGTAGAGGTCTGACACCAGTCTGCCAAATTTATTACAATTCGCATCAATTCATTATTCTAAATGAAACTTTTTTAAAGCGAAACTCCATCGGTTTTCTTGAAAGCAGCACATCATGTAAACGTTCGTAGATCACAACATTTATAAGGAATTGATACCTGAAACGCTCAGTTTAGATATTAATTTGAAGAATACAGAAATCTATGGCAAACTGTCATATTCACTGTCACCTACAGTGTGATTAGCTTTGCAAAGGTTGCTTTCTACCCTTGTGTTATGTTTAACAACATGTAAACTGAATTGAGGGTTGTGTTTTATTCAGAGGACAGACAGACAGACAAACCAACGCATGCAATTCTCTCAAACGCCTAATAAATTTATTATGCAACACACGAATTCTAGTACCACAAATAAATGCTGTGTAACAAGACGACAACATTATGGCGTTAGAAACTGCTGGTTCGCCTTCCGCCATGAAGTAACGTCAAGGCACCCTATAACAACTCGCTGGCATAACAGTGAAGAACCTCCTACACGAAACACTGTACGGGGCTAAAAGGAGACCGAGAGGATGTCTTTTATGTTCCCACATTAATGAGGCCATCTATTATTCCTAAGAATGAATGAAATTCTCCTTTCTTGTAACTGCTCTTAATTGCTATGGTAATGTTTGGCTACTAAAAAAATTTAAATGCATAACATAGAGTTAACTGCTGTGGCAACATCTCGTGCATACATTAATTAACGAAATATAAAAAGAATTGCTAATAAAAATGTTAGACTATACGTTCGTAACGCAGTTCTTAAGACTACGATAACAATAAAGAGAGGCTGGTGACTAGAAGTGGTAGGCCTATAAGAATTTTGTATTTTTTCCCGTCAAATACAACATTAAATATTCTCTTTGATACCACACACAGTATGCTGAAGACACAAAACGTTTCGTTCATAAATTAGAATACGGTCAGCTAACAACATTTCTTATGGCTACATTTAAGGGTCATTCAGATGTTTGCTAACAGTTAAAATGCCATGATATCTATACTTACGTACAATTCATAAACCTAAACGATTAAATTAAACCGTAAGTGACAAACAAAAGCACTTGCGTACCGTCAAAATAATAATAACAACAGTGTCCAAACAGTAAATCCGTGTTTCGATGTCACCATTTTGTACTACTGTTATATATACCACAAATTCTCGCTTAATATCACAGGTGAATGTTTTGTTATTAGACAGATGGGATGAGCAGAGGACTAACACGGGGCAGAAAAGCATTTTAGTGACATATTGCATTTTGGGGGAAGGCACCAATTAGGGCTGTTCAACTTACGACACCGAGGAGCAGATAAAAAGCTAAACCTTAGGGAAATAATTTACGAGGATAGCGGAATGTTTGTGTCTAACGGCGGGCTTCGGTATTAGTTTTTTCAGCCTTACGATTGTAGTGGGAAAGTACTATTCAATGAGCTAGTGGATTAATGTTACGATTTTAGTCGAGTGTGAGCAAAATAAGGCCGCCGAAATTATTAAGAATTTAATAACAACATATCATCTTATTAGTTTTAATATTCTCACACACAGAACAGAGAGCGTACACTCCCGAAGAATTTACATGTTCATGAGATACTCAAATTTTTAGGTCCCGGTTTAAATAGTAAGCAGAGTAACTTACTGTATGTGAAAATGAATAAGAAAACGCTGAATCCAGAAACAGGTATCGCTACAGACAAGGTACAAAGGCGACAGCACGAGTTGGAGTTCACAATACCGTAATCGAACGTATTATTATTATTATGATCAGTAATGTTAAACTTGTCTGCTGAAACAGGCATACTACTGCGTCCAATTAGAAAGAATGATGGGTAACGCCTTTAAAAGCGTTGGTAGAACAGTACTTCCTGTCGTCTCTCAGGCATTTCGTCACTGCAAAATAACTCAATCTATCTAGCTGGCCATTCCTTGTTTTGAGTTTTCTAAGCCAACACTCTTCCAACTTCACAAATATCTTTCGCAAGGTCTCCTTGTGATGTAATCCTTTAGGTTCCTAAAGCAGAACTTGTTTTATGTGTCTATTATCACCCACCTATTTTGTTCCGGCGCTGTAATTTGTTTATAGACTTCAATCCATTCGTTCTCAAAACAAATATTTAATTTACTTTTCTTCAGTGTTCGGGTGGAATTTCCTTGACAGAATGAGAAACTGGCAAGAAAGAGCGTTAATTAATAAGTCAAATTTCAGTAACCTAGTGCAACCCTTGATATGCATGAAAATTATTATCTTCAGTTCCAGGATCACACTGATGTTTTCTGAGTGTCATCCTTCCAATTCAGTCATCACTCGTGAAATTCTCTGATTCTGACGTACAATCGGAATACTTGGCAGCACACGTCTTGAGTGCAAAATAAGTAGACGTGTACACAGAAATAATGACTGACTTAATTAGTATTGCATCAGTACATCCACAAGTGTAGAAGCAGGATGAAAAGGGAGCACTGATGTTTCTACAAGAAGAGCTTTCCATTAAGCAGGTAGTCATAAAAGAAATAACTAACTGAACTTTTGAGTGTACCACGGACATCGTCACAATGAGAAAACGACACGATCTCCTACTGTATGTGGCGGTGTTCTGTGAAGAAAAGGTCATGCGTTGTAATATTTCTACGAACACCTATTTAATCAGCAGCTTTTGACTCAGTTCTTGTGAATCTCTATTTACTTTACCTTACAACAACCCACTTCATATTCAGCCTTTGTACTACCTAAGAACGGCACTGTGTGCCGAAGTATGTAGTGAAATTAAATGCAAAGTCTAAAGGGAATAAACGCAAACAAAATTTGTATTTGCGGAAACTCTGATATTAGATCATTAATGTGCTTACGGACGATATTCACGGGATTCTGTCCTAGCTTGATGAATCCAATCGGCACCATAACGCCCCGTTTCTTAAATTCACTCTAAAAATATGCTCGCATTTAGGCATAGGTCTCCTAATCCACATATTTTTTTACACGTTCCCAACAAAGTTTCCAAATTCTCTCACATGCCTCTGCATCCCATACGTCCGTACATCTCATCCTCCTCTCTTTGTTTACGGCAGAAATATTTACTGCTGAGTACTCTACAAGTACGAAGTTCCTCATTGTGTAAATTTCTCCATCCTACTTTTCACTATTCTCACTTATTCACATCCTGGACATAATTTTTGTGAATAAATTTACAGCCTGGTAGTCTACTCTCTGACTTCACTGTCATTCTATTCCAAAGACAGACCATACGACAATTTTTGATAGACATTATCATCAGTTTATTCCCACTTCAGTGAACGTCCGAAGTTCCTTAGCACAAAACATACACAAATTTTGAAGTATTAGCATGAAATACATAATTCATTTATCAGAAAGTCTCAGGAGCTGTGAATTTCGCACAATCCATTTGCTTTATCTGAGACCACAAATTCGAGAAACTGGAGAAATGAGAGGTGGGAACCGCAGCTGCCAAAATACATTTCCGGAATGAAGTAACATGAAGAATGAGAGGGAGGCGCTGTCTTCAGAAGCGATGGAACTTCATTGAGACAATCAGCGGCTCCTTTCGAAGGCCCACTCAACATCTATACACTCTGCCAAGCTTCAGTTTGTAACGAAATGGAGTCTTATGAGGAACTACTTATTATGTACTGAGGGCACAGCCGTTGCTCACTTCGCGACCTGTTGTACTCTTTGGTGTCTGTACTGACACTTGTTATTTGTTAAACTTCGTCGAAAAAATCAAGCCGATCTTCTCTTTGTAAACTGCCGTCGCACTAGCACCGACATACTCGTACGTGTCGCGTCCAGGAAGTAAGAATCGGCTGGGTCTAAAAAGACTTTAAAGAATTAAAAAAAACGTTTTATTGCAGCATGGTGGCACCTAAATTAAATTGCTTCTCAACATGCTCTCTATGCAAATGTAGCTACTGGTCAGGTAGTGGTACCACATACATAATAAATAGACAGACAGACAGAGAGACAGACAGATAGATAGATAGATAGATAGATAGATGAGACAGACAGACAGACAGACAGACAGACAGATAGATAGATAGACAGACAGACAGATGTAGATCGACAGACAGACAGATAGATAGACAGACAGATAGACAGATAGATGTAGATAGACAGACAGATAGATAGATAGATAGATAGATAGATAGATAGATAGATAGATAGACAGACAGATAGACAGACAGACAGACAGATAAACACACACAGACAGACAGACAGACAGACAGACAGACAGACAGACAGACAGACAGACAGACAGGTCAGTCTATGTACTCTCCGGTGTGTGATTCGGTCTCGACAGTTCGACAGTTCACCTGTTATTACTTGTGACCCTCAGAACGACAGACGTTCTGAAATCCCTTCCACCGTGTTTAGAATTGTTTTTATTTAAATCCGAGTAATGGCATCCCGTGCCACCTTAAATGCATTGAATTATTCATAAGCGTACACACATTTACATGTTCCCTTCAATACACGTAACCAGCTGAAATATTTGTTAATATTAATACGCTCTTACTTGCAGAATTTTAGTAGAATGAACGTACAAAAATTAAGAGCATAATATGCACAACTACGAGATAACTACATTAATATAAGTAATTAATTCATTGCTGAAAGGATTACTGAATTTTTATTTCAGGACTTAAAATAAAGGTGTAATTTTTCAAGCAATATCACTCACTCATTCATTCACTCCCTCCCTCACTCAGTCCTTTAAAATAGTGTGTTAAAGAAACCTTGGGAAAGGGTTCTTTAATTGGAAGCTGGCACCTAATTTGGTTATGGCACCCGCTAATTAAATCTCAGGTACACAAAGCAAGAACGCGTACGCACACACATACGCACATACTACATAAAACACACACACCCATACATAATATAGACACATGCACACAAGGTCACTTAAATGTATATTTAAAACCATCATTATCATCGTCATTAGATGATATTTAATGTGTACAAGCGATTTCTCAGGCAGTGACAACACACTAACTTCAAAATCGAGGTTTGATTGTCAGTAGCAGTAGGCTGCCGAACTTTGATCGTCAGTAGCAGTAGGTTCCCGAGGTTTGATTGTCAGCAGCAGTAGGGTGCCGATGTTTGATTGTCCATAGCAGTACGTTTCCGAAGTTTGATCGTCAGTAGCAGTAGGTTGCCGAGGTTTGATTGTCAGCAGCAGTAGGCTGCGGAGGTTTGATTGTCAGTAGCAGTAGGTTGCCGAGGTTTGATTGTCAGTAGCAGTATGTTGCCGAGGTCTGATTGTCAGTAGCAGTAGGGAGCCCAGATTTGTTAGTAGCAGTACGGCGTTCTCATTGCCACTATTCCTACAATGGCTACGAGACACGGTAGCACTCTTATCTAATGGAATCTTTCTCTGGTGTGAAGTAGGTGGAGCGTGGAGCATATATCCATCTGCACGGAGTTCTGAGATACGAATTGGGAAACCTTTACGTCCGCAGTATACGTACATGTGCCTTAACGGTGTCGTGCCTGGAAATGAGGAAAACATACCCTGTGAACTAAAGAAGGGGATAGCTTTCTCGCAGAAAAAAATACAGAGTGACTTCTGACAGAGACACAGCTCTCTCGGTTTTGGAATACAGTCAACTTGCACAGACCACAACAAGGCAGAAGGCAGCAAATACAAGCAGAACATGAGTTGCTACTTACGTCAGTGTACACACAGAACCGTTATATTTGTAAAGGGACACAAGACACATTACTCGAAACAGGCTGCTGTAGATGTTTTCGTCTGCCCGTCTCAGAAATACAGTCAAACCCCCATATAGCGCCACAGTTTGCTCACCGCAATCTGTGCGGCCTTTACTCGAACTACTACACAAGGGAGAATTTCTACTGACAGACTTCCGTGAGTGCTAAGCGAGGGTGGCCCAGGTACGAATTCCAAGAACACCTGTAACTTTCTTAATTATGTGGTGCCCCACACAATCTCCTGCTTCTGTGGCTTAATATTCTTGACATAGGATGAAGGAAACTACAGGCAGGAAAACCGAGTGGCAAAATTAACAAGGACTGACATATGAATCAGCAAACACAACACTTCGACGTCCAAAATGAATCAAAGCACTTAAAAATGGCAGTATGGAACCTCACTAAGATTCTGAGTATTAACCAGCACAGGTTAGTATAAGTCCAGCAAGCAGGCGTCAAGACGTTGTTCACGCGCGGTCGACAGCCAGATCAGCAACGCAGTCGTCACGGCTGCTAATGCCACTTCATTTCCGTGCGACAAACAGCGTAAACTGTCAACTTTTTCGGCATACAAAATATTTGGTGTTAAATCATCATTTCTTGCGGAACGCAGAACAGGCTGACGTCTTCCTGTCCACTGACATGAGCATTCGGCTTGCTGCTTCAGGCACAGAATTTTGTGGTTAGTGCGTACAAAAAAACGCGACATGTTTTGCCACTCACACTGAGCGTTGCGAATTTCAATGCGCTATTCTGTTCGGGCCATGAAACGTGTTTTCTTCCAACTCAGTTATTCATCGGACAACAAGAACACTTCACTGGAGTTAAGAATGACGCAGACGTTGGTCACTTGATACCAAACTGACCGTCACGTAAAGCACGCCATTCGCACAAAGGAGACCGTGGCGAACTACTGTGGTAGTATACTAATTAGACGCCACATCTGGCATTGACAGAAGTTATTTTCTAAACATAAAATGACAGACTTATTGCGGTAAGGTAATTCAGTCTGTGTAGACTGGCGAACACTGAAGAAGATGGAGTCGCGGTGACAGTATGAGCATTACATGTTAAGAGTGAAGAATGTCACTACTTATAAACACTGCAAGAAGAGCGATTTATGACATTATAAACAGTGGAAATGCCGCCAACGAAACGAAGTGGAGTTTGTTTTTATGTTATCACCTGTTTCTATTTGACACGAATATTTGTTGACTAACACTCCTAAAGGACACTGACAGTAGGGGTAGCAGGTGTCGAAAGTGTAGTGCATAAACCTCGTTAAAACCTACAAACAATAACTGATAAATTGTATCCGAAATTTAAAGAAATATATGTCTAATCCATCTAGAGAAAAGTTTTGGCAGACAAAAAGAAAGAGTGAATTTTAGGAATAGGTTTTAGCCTAACTCTGTATAGGTGAATACAGTAGTGAAAACTTACACGGCAACCTGAGGGACTTCTGCTCTTTGGTCGCTGGAGACTGATCCATAGTAACTGGTGCAAAGGTGGTTATCGAGGAGGAAGGAAGACTTACTTCGCCGTACTGTTTAAAACTGCTGCCTTTTGTCTTTATTAGACAGCAAGTGACTCCAACTTCTACCACGAGAACAGTTACGGGAAAGCAATAAAATTAATCACGCAGATATACTGATTGCAGCGAACAAGTGGCGTCGTTGAGCAGAATACGCCAGACGTTCGAAGCTTCTCTCACTTCAGCATCACTCAATTCTATGCTTCAGCCGCAATTCTGTTTTGAGCCAGTGAAAGTCACTGCTGAGGAGTCATTCTTATTTAATGACTCTTTATTAAGTACAGGGCTTGCTTATCGTCGGAAAAGATGAAGGGAACTCAGGTAACTGGTACAAATGCACTATATGAAGTGTCCAAATGATAATGAATGTAAAAGAAATAAAGAACACAAGAAACAAAGAGAAGGAAATAAAGAATAAAAGAAACCAGGTGGCGGAAATAAGAGGGGATGAAGAAGAAGGTACTGCAGGAATTCAAAAGTTCACAAAGAAAGTAAAATAATTAAAGGAATAAAGTAAACAAAGAGACATGGGAAGAAAACAACGAAGTAAACGTGGAAGAAGGAACAGAATAAAACATAAATAGAACAAGAAAATTAAAGCTGGTAGGAAGCATCGTAAAAGACGAGGGTAAGAAAAGTATACAATAGGAACTAACAGAAAATGTGGTTCCGTCTACTTTTGAAAATATCGCATGACCTGATATGCCCGGTAACTATTAACAAATATACACACTGTTTCGAAGAATGGCTTTGCCTCTACCTTCACGCTAATAAAAGATAGGCGCTATACGCAGTTTCTTAAATAAGCACCAAAACACCTACATAATTATTAGTCTACTGATTCTACGAAGCTTCCCAATCAGAACTTTACCGGATGTGCTAATTTTAGTCACACCTATAATATTAGATTAATGGTAAAAATGTATATGCAGCGTTCCGTAATGGTTTTCTTTCGATTTTAATATTCCATTACTATGTGCTGGTTTAAGATACTGTTTTGAAATACAAACCACGTGAAGGATAACTCAAAAAGTTTCCATTTGGCACCAGGCGGGCCAGCTGTGCATTCTGCTCGCTAGGCAGTTATATTCGTCATAAGGTAAAATGGCGTTCGGGCTGAAAAAAAGAATGACCTACGAGATCGCCTGTTCTGACACAGATGGACTTTTTTGTCGGGTTTTTCGACAGACAATGTCTGTGTTCCTCTTCCGCCGACAACTGTGTACGAGCGCAAGACACGGATCTGAGAGATCTGTGCCATAGCTGACGACTAAATTCTCTGTAACATGAAGCAGGGGGTTGAACATTGGTTACATGCCGCTAGAGCCACTCATTGCGCTGATACTGAACTTTATTAATGACGCACTACGGCTCACGAAACTTTTAAAATTGGTCTTTCAGTTTGTATCTGTTTTAAAAGTGTAACTTCAAGCAGTTCTGGGTATTAAGAGCACCGAAATCGGAAAACCCATTTACAGACACCCGCATGTTGTCCAGTTTATGTCTTATACTTTCACAAAGCTAAAATACCAGTGGAAAGAATTCATCTTTTATATTCGTCAGGTACCGGATTCGAATCTCAGACATGTGACCACATGTACTAAGTTTATTGTTGTTTTATTTAGTCCTTATGGTGAACTGCCAGAAAAGCTGAGGCCCAAGAACAGGCCACGGCCGTATCAATTCACATCTCTTCCAATTATAAGTTAAAAATAACCCCATCATGTTACAGCACATAACGCATATCCTGGACAAAGTGCACTTAAATCACTCATGCTTCAATCAATTAATTTGTTTTTAATCTCTATCCAGAATACTCCTATCATCTAACACTATATAACGAATGCAGCGAGCATGACAAAGGCATATTCGTTTGGTGCAGACCGTGCCATAAATGGCATTAAAGAGACACTGCCCACATTTACATGGTCATGCGATGCAAAACGTTACATAAATCACGCAAAAGTGCCTTATCTTCTCTCCTTGATACAACAGCCATGGTTACACAGTCTGTGGTCACGCATTTCAAAACCACTGATAACAGCAAAGCAATGGATGGCCCAACATTATCATAATCGTATCTGAAAAATATATTTAAAGTCAGCGATGTGTGTATTTTGTGGCAGGTTGTACTTACAACGAGGCTAAAACAGCGGACGTAAAGGAAATAAATGAACGGAGACAGGCGGTAACGCACACACAGACAAAGGAAAGTGATTAACAGCATGGCAGCATGAGATGACATTTGGAACATTCATTTTCTAGGACAATAATTCCAACTTCGTGGTATAATGTTTCTGTGTCGGATTTAACGTACGAAACTGATATGAAACAGAGAAACACTGTCACTTAACATAACATTTAGAATGAGACTCATGAAGGTAGTGTTTATAAATTAGTTTCCTATCTCCAAGGAAACACATCAAATTTAGCAGGGGATGAGATGAATTTGGGGGTACGCGGTAGCACAGTTGGTTGAGGTACTGCGCTACAAGCCGGAAGGTCGCAGGTTCTATTCCAGATGGGGTCACTGACCTAATACTTTCTGACGCAATATGACCCTGGGGTCGACAAAGGTTCTATCAGAAATCAATATCAGGAACATCTTCTGGCGGTAAAGGCGGCCGGTGTGTAGGGCTGACCTTACCACCTTCATGTGCCGATTTTCTATAAATTCTTGGCAGCCTCAACCTTCTGGAACCCTAACAGCCTGCCCAGGACTGTAACGGGATTGCTTTATAAGATGAATGTATTCAAGAATACAACATTTAAATTGAAAAGTCGATTTGGTTACGGATCAAGAAAACAACAGTGCATCTGAGAGCCACAGAACCAACAAGTACACACACGTTCATTCCACCATACGCGTACAAAATGCAGAAAAACTGCAAATGAAATATACAGATTAGTGTCGTAAATGAATTCGCGTAAAATACTTCCTAGTGCCAAACCAAATTTCAGAGAAATGGAATCCAAAGTTCCGCAAGACACCGAAGCTTCTATCGCAATGCTTAGAAACAGAACACGTGTACACGTGAAAATGAGGTACGTATTTATAAACACTTTTCATTAATTTTACATAAATATATTGGCTCCCGACCGTTTAGAGAAAAAGTGACAGCTGAGAAAATGTATTTTCTATCAAAGGAAGGTATGCAAGAAACATTTGAAGAGGAGAGACCCTCCCTATTGCAAAAAGGACTAAGTGTTCATGACGACAATGTCTATTTCTCATACTCCACTCAGGCACCAAAGATAATGAGCAGCCTTAGCAGCTTAAGAAATCGAACTGGATCCCAAAATCGTATGATGTACAAAACCAGCAGCATGTACATCGTTTCCACCGGGGGCTTCAGAAATTTTGTACTTTCTTATTGTTCTGGTGGGGGGGGGGCGTATCTTGTCTGTGAACTGTTGCCTGTAACGGCCCCACCGGTCAACACTCACATTATGGATGAATCAATGTACCTGGAGTTCTGATGTAATGATAACTGAGAGGGAGAAAAGGAACTGCTCGGAGGAAAGCCTGTCCCAGCGTGACTTTTTCCAACAAAAATCCACTATAAACTGCCCTGGCGTTGAACCGGGGGTTCCGCAGTGAAACGACGGCAACTAACCGACATTTGAGTTAACAACGATCACAAAACTTGTGTAGGCCTACGCACACAGCTGAGTTGAAGAAACCTGTAGAGCAAAGGCAAGAATTCGTAAAGCTTGTTGCTGGTTATACGGGAAAATAAAGATGCAAAAATTGTCTACATGAGACTGCATGAAATTGAGGGCTTTGGAATGTTCTGCTATAGGTCTACCAGTATATAGACGGGTGGATGGATGTATGGATGGATGGGAAGATAGGAAACCAGACACATATGTATGTAGACAGATACAAAGACGGACAAAGAGACAGACATATAGATGGATGAATAGACAAACAAACATATAGATTAGACGGATTAGACGGACGGACATACGGACCGACAGACAGACAGACAGACGGATAGAGACAGACAGACAGACAGACAGACAGACAGACAGATAGATAGATAGGTAGATAGATAGATAGATAGATAGGTAGATAGACAGATAGATAGATAGATAGATAGATAGATAGATAGATAGATAAGGTACTTAGATAGGCATAGACAAACACGGGTAAACAGGTTTCACCCGAAATAAGAATGGGCAAATTGATTTGCAAACAGCTGCGACGATAAGAAACACTTGAATACGAGCACAGTTACTTCTAGTACGGTTCTGGTAGGCACATGTCGTCGGTCCGTACATTATTCTTGCAAAAGATTTCGAAGATGCGTCGCAGCCAGGCACAAGGATACTCCATAGAAATCTTTAATTCAGTATCTGGCCAGCGGAGTAATAGGGCAGCTTTGCGTCCGAAGCGGCAAGGACCGCTGCAAGTAGTGAAGTGTCCCCGGAGTGCAGCACGCGGCCGACCGGTTGCTCCATAAATTATTAACCGACACAAATTTCTCTTGCCCTCTTTCCTTTACTCCGACCACGCAGCGGCATGGGTTCGGAAATTTCGGGATGATATTTTTCGTAGCAGCAGCTTGATGTGTGTACAGTAATATAAATTTCTATTCCACAGACAAAAAAATACAGTAAAATAAAATTATATGACATTATTTTCGAGACTTGTTTTGATAATCTACCAAATCTTGTTTCTAATGTGCAACACGAATCCCTATTTTAATATAACAATACCTTCAAAATTAATACCTTAAGGTGTAAAGAAGCTGCGAATTTACACACTAATATGGCGTTCTATTTTAATATTCATGACCTGATTATTTCGTCATAAAACGCGGAAGCATGTAAATAAAATGGCAAAATAGCATTTTGTTCCTAACAGAAGGGCTTTGTGACTGAGGAATATGTGCTGACATCATTTCAGTCTGCTGCTGTATTGTAAGGATCATTTTGTAACGCGTCTAAAGGTTTAAAGCAGAAGGCAGAGAAAGGGGACGGAAACAAAGAAAATAAAGGAGGAAGGAGACAAAAAGGATAACAGAAAGTCAGAAAAGAAGTATGAAACTGTAAACAGCAAGAAAGGTCGAAAGAAAAGAAGACGAAATAAAAGAATTGTCGAAAGAAATAAAATTAAGAAAGAAGTAATTACGGGACGATGAGGATAGCTAATAAGAGACAGAAACAGCAACATAAAAATTATGAAAGACAAAGACACAGAAAAGAGGACGAGAAGAAAATGGACGAATAGGTGGACAAAAAGTTTTCTTTTGAAACGTCGTATTTGTTGCATACACAGTGACGACGGAAAATGGTCATATACACATCAATGTTGTTTCTCATGTTACACCCCTGTCAAAGAACTGGGGTGTACATTTGGACAAGAAGACTATGCAGACGGCACTTTTGAGATTAAAGTAGTAAGGTTTGCTACTAATAGCAGGTGGGTGGAAAACCAACAAAAATAAAGCATTTCCTTCCCAGCAGTATCCTAATGAAACAAGGCAAGCAATCAGCGAGGAACTGACTGTTTCAAAGCGCCCTCCGGTTAAGACAAACAGAAACACTGAGCATTTCTAAACCAACCGGCTACGACTTTACGCGCAGGCAATAGGAACCCCGTGCATTCTGTTCATCCCTCGCTCTACTGTAATGCATTTAATTTCATCAACAACCGCATTACAGCAGACTATCCACTTTGCGAGCCAAATAAAATGAACCTCCTTGCTTCACATTTTTATTCGCACACTTTAAACCTTTATATCTTTACATTTTCAGTCTCTAAGAACCATCTGATAGGAATGAAAACGCAAAATACGTGACGGTAAAGAAAACCACGTGCAGTAACTTCAAACTTCTAAGTTCAGAACTAATTCACTCAAGGACATTAGCAGGAAGAGAAACGTACTGGCATACAGTGAAGCAGTTTTAGACTGCTTTTATCAGGCGTGTTGTAGCGTAGGGGCTCTATTGATCTCGAGGGCTGGGTGTTACAGAAGTGGATTAATCGAAGTCTGCTGCCCTTAATTGAACCGCCAAGGATTACGTTTGGCAAGGTAAAGTCGTATGTACTGAAATCAGATGGAAAACATCAAAGTCTTGGAGGAAACAGTGGAAGAACGAGAGCCAAAGCTGGTGCACGACTGCCGACGGTTTGGTGCAAAACGCGTTCTTGCGCGCACGGAAGAAAAACAAATTGATATCGACCGTCAAGCTGCAGGCCAACGAATTTATTTTATTTTATTTCAGTTATCTATTATTAGTTTTTATTCCTTTCATAATTTGGAAGTATTATACCGTATTCCAATCTCTGCAACGGAAAATCGAGTAATACGCCTGAAAAGTTAAGTACGTGTCCGCAGTTCCTGCTACAAAAACACTACTAAAATGCCATATATAAAGAAACGACAGTTTCATATCAGCTCATTCCAAGCCCCCATTCATTGTTTTGTCATACGGAACTATTAACAGATGTCACTAATCGCAGTCATAACGTACTATTTACGTTCATGTGGTCGCGTAACTGCTTCTTCATTGTCAAAACGTGAGACAATTCAACGCCACGGCATTGTCTAATAAGCTACTCCCGAATATATTATTTATGACTTATGCAACTGTTTTTTTATTAACTGTTCCACCATATATTGCCTAAAGTCTTATTTTCCTTAATAATTTGCTCTAGCCTGGTATATCCCTTACATACGTATATAATTTCCGTTGCATTCATTTTAATAAGGTTTGTGACTTTGGTACATTAATTTTATGTAGATATAACGAAAATACCATTACTTCACAAAGTCTCCAATTTGCCTCTTTACTTCCTTGTCATTATAATGTTATGTTTGTCTCACATATTACAGATATGAACATATCTTAGTGCATGCGTTACAGTTCGCGTCAACAGAATACCTCGCCCGAAAAAATTAACAGGAATTTCTACGGAACTGTACCATGCAAGTGAATTAATAATTTACTTCCTATTAAATCTTCGAAGGACAAAAAGTCTCTAAGTGTAAATCTCGATTATCTGTAGTGGGATTTTCCGGTTTGCGGATTACACGTGCGCGACTGTAAATTCCTAATGACTAATGACTAATGGCGAAGATGGGACATAACGCGATTTAGTGTCGAATGTTCGAACAAAATCCTCAATACAAATAAAAATCACGGACTGTTTATATAAAACAAGCGTAAGCTACACTATATGTATTCTGTATATCATAAATAAGTTACGATTTTATTTTTTGTCTGTGGCTCAACAAATCATATGTTTTGGATTATCCGTGCTCTCCATTATCCGCGCGCAACCTTCTCCTCCCCTGCTGGCCAATCGAAAGTGCGCTACATCTCTTACCGTTTCTGGAGAAGAGTAACTTAGTAATTTACAAGGCTTCAGCACAAATGGATATGAATTAGTGGCGGATAATGAATGCGATTAAAGGAAGGGAATGAGACCGGAAAAATCATTTCGAAAAGCTGAAATAAAGACACAACACATACATGAAAGAGGGAAATGACAGAAAATAACAAACAAAAATTAGTTTAGCCTAAGTAATACGTACAATACGATAATACAGAAAGAAAAATAAATAAAAACAAATACCACTATCTGTTTACATTTCATAGGAAATTTCACCCTTGTCACTGGAATGTCAAAGCAAATAGCTCACAAAAGATTCAATTTCAGATTGTGTAATGGTAGTTTCTGAAGGGTACGTTCATTCACACTGTCAATCGTCAGTTTTCGGGTCGATGCATTCGCATGTCAGCGTGGAATACTTCGAACCTGTACCATATAGGCAACAGAACTCTTTCCGATAAAATCACACCTAAATACAAACGCGGAAATCACAAAAGTTTCCACATTTTTGTCAAGGATAGAAGCAATGTGGATGGTAAATCAGTTATACTGCGAATGAAACAGAAGCGGCTCAGACCTGGATTTAGTACGTCAACAGAATATTTATGACTCCAGTTTGGAAGGTTTCATTGACTCTCACGATATTTAACTGCCCTGTTCCTGCCTTGTATGCTACACAGGGCCTTTGAAAAGTCCCTGTGCAGTTGCTGCTACCACAGTGGTTACATACTAATGTAATACCTAGCAAAACCGGCAGTGTGTGGTGTGATTCAGCACCACAACATTCACAACGCAAGCAAGACACAACTTGCGTATTGTGCTCAGTTGTTATTACTTGTCGCCGGTCTGCGTTTAAATACACGGCGACTTTTCGAACTCTCTCAATGAAGTGAAATGCTGCAAGGTGTAGAGACAAGGGTGAGTAATGCGCACGTCTGGTAAGAATCTGGATGGTAAATGTAATAGAAACACAGGGTGTGTACTGTGATGTAGGAACATAATTTCGCATAACATTTTGATGAAATCCGAGCTTCATACTGTTAATACTTTACGATACAGACTGCAGACTCTTTACAGAAATATCGGTCCCTTCATCGCACACATTTACATCGCCAGATGGATTTGAAACCTCAAGCCCCAAAACGACCGTCGGGGGTCCATATAAGCTATAGCAGACTTACAGGATTTAATTACACACAGTTCATCTCTTAATTAATTAGTAGTTGCATTCAATTACAAACCGAGTATTCGTTCAGGCGTTCCATTAAATGGCCACTGCAGAGAGTAGGGTACAAAATATTTTCATTCTTTCAAGCCGACAGTTTTAATAACAGGATATATCAAAATTGCTCATTCTTACAGAAAATCTCTGTAACAGTTTACAATTTTTCAACAAGGTAAGATATTCCACGCAATGGCGGAATCCCATGCTTCTTAACACAACAGCACTCCTCATAAAACAGGTCAAAATACCATTTCCGAGTTTCTACAATCCGGTCCGCAATGTCGCAGCCTATTTATCACTTATTTATACCTACATAGTGATTCTAATTGGTTCTTTCAATGTGAATTTACAACCTAATAATTCCGTAGGTATCTCTTATTTCTTTGCATTCACTCTACACGCCTCTCATCTTACTGATTTAATCGCCTTTATAATGTAAACAAACACGTATAAACTGTAGTGCTCTGCATCCTGCATGTTTACCCAATCATCTGTCGCATATTTTATTTTTTACAAACAAAACACTGTCCTCTGCACGTAGCACAACCTGGCACAGACTGAATACCAGACCATGAAAATCTAAGGAAATGTAAGGCAGTGTAAATTTAGCGAAGCAACGTACTGAAAGCATTTCTTTATCCTCAAATTATTAGGTTAAGAAATAGTACTGACGCCAACACACAAAAACCTAGCAAGCACATGTTATACAGTCCACGCCAGTAATGATGGTCACAATCTCAGATACACGTAATGTGACGATTTTGCACGCTTGTCTGTAGCTAGACTTTCTTTGTCCTACGTTGTAAGCAACTCAATGCACAGAGATGATTGCCATTCTTTTATTCTTTATCATTCAAGTACACTGCCTGATGTTTATATATAACATGAATAGAAAGTGCGTTGCACGGAGAATTTTAACAACAGCGTATGGTTAGAAATAATCCTATCTTTTAAACCTACCGTACAAGGCTAATTTTACGTCTTATCTTTACAAAACACACACAACGTTTACATTTTACGTAAGATCCTAACAGTAAAGACATGGTTCTCTAAATTGCTTCTATACGCGAGAGAACACCGTGTTGTAGCATACTGTTTTACTGATATTCGTACTTGTCTACGCATTCCAGGTACAGTGAATAACTGAGTCCAAAACACTTTACGGCTAAATGGTCGGTCAGTCGTTCAGATGTTTGGTTAGTCAGCCGGCATTTTCGCCCTTGTGTCCAGTCACTTGTGGGAATTGTCGTCACGGGGCGTGTCATTTGGAGAAACGCAACTTATTATACCTACACTCTGTCAAACGCACGAATTTCTGACTAACCAGGAGTCTGGAGCCAACATCTGAAGCCCCAGGCCATGCGACAGAAGAGAAGTCCGCTCACAGACTGGCGGACCAATTCACATTAGATCAACAAAATGCAAAATACTGTTCCTTAGATAGTTATACCAAAATATCACATTGAACAACATTCCTACATGTTTCGATTCCCAGCCTACGTACTTAACGAAGGATCACACACTACTGTGTTATCCTTCGTTAAGTATGCAGACTGCCTCCGATATACGGTATACCAGGATCCACTACACTTATACAATTACACTACAAAGAAGTGCCTACAGTATGACTATTTAACTTTTCTACGTCTTTCTGTTGCATGCAATGGTTGCTAGTTTTTGTGCGGTGTTACTTTGATTTTACTCTCTGATAGTGATACATTGGGGATCGAAACATGTAGGTATATTCCATATGATATTGAAATATAAATATTTAAGGAACAGTACTGTGCATTTTGTTGGTCTAGTGTTGTGAACTGTTTATCGAGAATGCATGAAATTAACAACACAAAGAGTGGCGGACATCTGGCCAACAGGAAACATTATCAATTCTTGGGCACATCTTCCGATACAATTCAATTTTCGTCAGTAGAGAAGTAATAGGGCAGATGCATGTAGTTTACAAAGATAACTGCTTCTTAGTAAAAACATTTCTTTATAATCGGATCACTTAATTCAATAATTTGGCCTACAATTTTAAAAATCAATATAAAATGCTTTGTGACTGTTGCTAACACTTTAAAATAATTTTAACAGTCTTCAAGTAAATACAGAGATGTGTGATATGAAACTAATTCTGTGTATTACATAGAAACGAAAAAAACAAATTCAATTCAAAAAGAGAATTCCTACTTTACACTTCATTATTATTTCACGAAACTTTAATGAGATTACAGTTTTCTCTAAACGAATTTAGCAAAAATAACTTTTAAGTATGGTGGTGGAGTCTGGGTATTAAAGATAAGGGAATCTATGGAGAGGAAGCAGCACAAACGAAGTTTATAGGATCTTGAGTGGGTATTACAAGACTAAATAATCAACGACATACAGACAAGTAGAAAACTCAAAGCTTCAAGCGTAATAAGCGAAATTCAAGGGTAAGTTATAGCAGAATAAGGGTTTACAGAACATAGGCCTACAGAACGAAGACAAAATAACAATATAAACATTAAAAGACAACACATAATTCCAAGAAATCACGGATGCTCCAAGAACAAAAGACCAATTAATTACGCTTGCGAGTTGAGCAACAATAAATTATGGAGTCATGAAATAGTTCATACCGATGACGATATTTAAATCCCAGGAAAAACTGCTTAATCAAACACGTTTTATTTTAGGATTCCGACATAATGCTTACATGATTTGGTGTTCAGGTCAGCTCAAATTTCGAAAAAGCTACAGAATTTTGTACTTCTAACTGTACAGAATTATTACGACTGCGAAAGCTACAGACATGGCCATCTTACTACACGTTTGGCAGTTTTTTACGACGTTGTACCACATATATAGGTTGTGATCTATATTGTGTCCAGTAATTAACTGCGTGTTAAGAATCAACTGGTCGTTATTTTCTGACGTCACTAAAAGGCATAGTTCAAACTGAAGACGTTATACAGGGTCGAATTATATGAGAAGTACCACAAAATTGTGAGTATGTGATGATATATTCAAAAGCAGCCGTGCAATGTGTAAACGCACTACCCGAGATCGAGAAATACACACTCCGATTTAATCAAATAATCCGACCGAGATCCACCCCGACTACCTCCAGAATGAGGGTCTGCACAGGGTCACAGTCATGCCACTCATCCTGATGATACGAATGTGGTAGGAATAGATTGTGTGTGATGAAGGAAAATTGACTTGAAATAATGCGGGTATCGCCAAATTTCGAAGTACAGTGCTGATACTCTTTCGGCGTGACTGATGACGGACAAGCAAGTACTTCTCACACTGTGTTTTATATTTTCATATAACACACGAATTAGAGCCCCAATTATTCTATGAATTCTGACTCTGTTTTCACGTTCGCTTAAGTGGGAAAGATATTAGAAACTAGATTGGACGAACATAAGGCACGCACTTCCCTTCACACGTTTTACCCTAACAGAGAAAGAACGCGATTTTAAGTGTTGGTAATTATAGACTTACGCCGATACCAATGGCCGCGCGGCCTAAGGCGTGGGTCTGCGGCCGTTCGCTTCCTGGGACTGTGGGTTCGAATCCTGCCAGGGGCATGGATGTCTGTCTCTTGTGAGTGTCGTGTGTATGAGGTGGAGGTCTCTGCGTCGGGCTGATCACCCGTCCAGAGAAGTCATACAGAGTGTGGTGTGTCTCAGTGTGATCGTGAAGCCTCGATACTAAGGAGGCCCTGGCCCACTAGGGGCTGTTTCGCCATTGAAAAAAAACATTAGATTTACAAGACAAGTCAATAATTTACAGTATCAAATGAGTAACGAATATATAATATAAACCATAAATAAACAAGTAATAAGATATAAGAAGAGGCAGAACACAAGGAAGACACTCATGATCTTAGTTGACAGAACTCGTCGAAAGAGCAACAAGCACGAGGCAAGATACTATTAAAATGTTATCAGGAATCTTAGATGTAGGGATTTGAATTTAATTGACACGATTTAAGTTAATGCAAAGTTGCAGACTCCTCTGTCATTGGTGATGAGACATTTCTAAAAACGTCTGAGTTATGCGGGAGGACCATGAAATGTAAATGTGAACTGTGCTAAACCATAAACGTGAAACACATGGAAATGCAGAGTGTAAAATGGGAGCAGGTCACAATCCAGCCCCCGCCTTCCCACAGTACTATAAATCGGCGTAGCTGCTTTATTAGTTTAGTAATTAAAGTATAAACTAGCAATTATGTTTGCATGGAATAAAGTTTTATAATCGCGAACAAATTAGAGTCCTCTTGCGGGTTAGGAGTCACATTATAACGTTGAATGTTTAGTTCGCCAACCAAGGAGAAACTGAGAAACATAAAATGTTCGCTATTGCCTTGTGTTAACAGCTTAGTGCGGATGACAGAGAGTGAAATGGCATTAAAATGTATAATAAAATGTAGCAACGGCAGAAGTATCAGGAGTAAATACGTCAATGGGCGACTGTATATTTTCTGCAGAGACGAAGGAAGGGAAATACGTAATGGTGTGGTCGTATGAGGGCATCATGGAATGAAATGACAGGGCATAACAAACTTAGTAGCGATGTGTCTGTAACTCTTAACATATAGGGTTACTACTGAAGCACGATAAATGTTCAGGAACTCGTTTAAACAATTAACATTTATAACAGGAAAAGCAACCAGGCAGCAATACTGGCCCACCTTCACGTACTTCAGTAAAACACACATATTAATTATACTAAGCAAATGAAAAGATTCCAAGTGATTAAGGTTATGGACTGGAAGATCAAGGAATAGCATTTCGATACCTGACAGGAGGAAGCCTTTTTTAAACGTCCAGAGCTGTTCCATGGTCAATGTGTCGTACAGACGACTTTAGCCTCGATAAAGCGACTACAGAGTGATGTTCGCCACTCACTTCCACCTAGTTATGAAGTTAGAAATGCATACAGCTACATCTACACTACCACATAAGCTTACATTTCATAGTGCTTAATTAAGCACAGGGATAAATTAGACTGCGGGATGTAGTCTAAGAGAGCGTGTTTTGATTCCCAGCAGGGACAAGCAATTTATCTCTTCTCCGAAGAGCCCAGACCGACACTCAGGCCAGCTCAGCTTCCTATTCAATGGGTACAGCGCGGATAAAACGACCATGGTGTAAAGCTGACCACTCAACCCACCCACTACCGAGGTTAAGAATGAAAGCAGGTATACCCCACTTCACTATTTGTCCTCAGGACGCAGACAAGGACATATTTTATCTTATTACAAATTTTGAGAAAATCATCTAACACTAGGTTTTTAAAGCAACCGGCCTGCCTTTGAATGCCTCTTATCCCGCTGCCCGACACAAGTTACCTGATATGATCAAACTGCTTTATATTCGTTCCCAAGGCTTTACTGCACTGTTGCGTCTGCCACAGATTGATGTTTATTTCGGCTGCAATTTTATTACGTCACACTCTTCTGTTGTCCCGGATATTCTTATGAATATGATCCTCCATTTCAACAGTTGTTACAGTCAACAGCTGCCCAGTAAGCATACAACAAAAACCTTACGTGTTGTGTCCTTTGAATCTTTCCCTCCATCCGAAAACTTCAATGTGAATCATGCACAGAGGCCAACTGAACTGAACTGAACTGAACTGAACTGCCACTCTGTGTGACCAGAAGAGTCGGGTCTCTTATACTTGCTCTTCTTCAGTATGCGTCTCGTCTTAAGTCGTTCGCCTCCACACACAACACAGGGCCTATTAAGCCTAGATAGCAAATCCGCCCGTGTGATGCTGAAGACTTCTTCGAGTTGCTGAACTCCGACTGTCAGGAGCTCACGCTCATGTTGAAATTCAAAAGCAAAGAGACGTTGAAAGAAATTGAGGCACCTGAGGCTGAGCCAATGTAGAAGATCATAATGGTTTCAAGGTTGACTCACGGACTTGGACCCATTGAAGGACACTGATTCGCAGGAATAGCGAGCATCAACAACTAGACAAGGACCTGCGAGGATGCTTGCTTGCTTTCTTGCTTGCTTGCTTGCTGTGAGGAGATTCTGAAAGAGAAGAAGAGGTCTTTGTCTCGCCAGACTTCAGTACTTGACTTCTTCATGTGACACGCAGAACTCGCGCATTGCCACCTGCACTCTTCACGATGTGTGATTTTCGTGATCTCGAAAAAAATATTTGTTTAAAAAAATAGGGGGTATTAGTTTCTGGGCAACCCTGGTACATTTTGGCTGTTCAGTGTTCTGAAATTTACCGTCATGTCTCCACACACTCTAATTTCATGCGTTGAACTGATTCAAAGCAACGACACATAAATAGACTCAGGTCACTGTTAGAGTATAAAATGTTTATCATCGTCTAATCAGCACCCCAAAGAGAGGAGGGAGGAATGGAGAAAGCACTCGAGATAACAGACACACTTTAAAGTCTGACGCTACATTAAGTCTGAGATAAAGTAAATTGCGTTTACTTTTGGCCTTACTTAATACGAAGTCTTTGTGACACGCAAACCTATATTTCTGCGCAGTCCACGCAGGCAGGGAGACATTAACACATGGCGCGCCTATCTCTCCTGTTAACACGGGTCATTCTTCTGCTATTTCAACTGCTCCAGTCGTATCGTCATTGGTTTTAAGTCTGTGGCCAACCATACGTTTGTTCGCTCACTTCGAGCGCTGTAACAACACACGGAAGACAACACTCATGACATGTTCTTGCAAGTACTGAGGAAGAGCATCGAACAACAGTCACAGGAAGCATCCCAGTTAGAAATTCTCAAAGGCTACTTTTGGTAGCCATGACAACATTAGCATAAACGTCATAATATCGGGTAACGGAAATCCTATCGAGATTCGAAAACGGTACAGTCTGAGCATTATGACGGAATTTGTCCGGATTCACTGCACAGAATTACAAAAAATTTAAAACAGCGAGTCCCAGTAAAAATTTCGAATCAGTGTCCTCGCTAAGGACCAGATTGATGAGTCACTTCTGAATAAATAAGAGGTTCATTCCTATCATTAATACTGCAGCTGATTACGGATACAGGGTCTAAGTATATATTCTGCGGTTTTGCATGCCTGACTGACCTCGAGTTTCAATTTTTGCACAAGCTGCTACACTGTTTACACAGCTGTCAGTACAAATATAATTCTGCATCTATCAATTTATTTTGTTTTTCACTTCGCTAATTACAACTTCGAAGATACAAGTCGTAAATTTTAAGACACGGGATAGGGGAATATTATTTTTAAAGACACCTGTCAACTGCTGGAGGTATAGAATGTCAACGGTAGATGAATGAATTATGAGTATTGACCATTGGTAGAATGATACTGATAGGGAAAAGCTAAAGAACTTGGAAAAAATCCCTCTCCCCTTTCCAATTGTAAGTTTAAATGCCATCTACACTTTAAATTACGTAGGCCTAACAAGTTAGTACAATAAGCCGTTTGCTGGACGGCAATTATAATGTTAACGTCCACGTAAAGGTGCGGGTTATATTAGGCAGATACACATCAAAACTGCGTTTGTTCGAAAATTTTAGTATTGACTGTCATTACTAAATTTTATCGACATCCGCTTAATAATTTCGGGGATTAAATTTTCGGACTAACAGAGCAGCCTAACAGAATATCTCCTGTACCACTGAACTTGATAAGAGTAATGCACAATAAATTACACGCAGCATGACAATAGTCCTTTTCAGTATGCACGCGCATCGGCAATTTTTATGACTCGTTAAGGCATTTTATTTAAAAGTGCAGGCTTACCGCATACGGGTTTGTGTCAGTAATGTCCGGTAAATGAGGGTCGTGAGGAATGAAATCAGATGTTTAATTGCATTGTTAAATGGCAGCCTATTAGTTTCGCTAGTATTTAACCTCTACAGCGCGTTGTTACTAAATATCAGGCTACTTGAATTAATGCTATAAGCTAAAATACTAGTCCATCCATTTAATACGTAAAGGTACTACATTCAAGCCACAGCAATTTCACACTTCGCTGAACGCAAGTAAATATACGAATACCTGCGTAGGTTAATGGAAATGTCTGGGTAGTACTTGTTGATATTTGGCGTCTGTGTTTAAGCGAGACAGATTACGTAACGGGCGAAGGGGATGTTTTACTGAAATACTTTTGCCTTTCCGTTTTAATTAAGGAGGAAACTGGGTTTTGCCTTCTCGAGCTACACAAATCTACGTCGATATTTTCTTCACTTCGTTCTTTCTTGCACCTCTGGACTTAAATAGTAGAATCTTACAAGCTAATAGCTTAAAAATTGGACATAATCTCGAAATAAGATATTATCAAATTTCTCAACAACGGTTCCATTATAATTAATGGTACAGACGCAGTCATTAATATACAGGGATGAGACTTCAAATTGTTATCTTTTTCTTGGTTTTCATAGTTGCTATATGGCCCGTTCCAGTTTCAGTATAGGCCAATTTTGAGCTGAATGGAACCAATTATCTTCCAGTATTAATATCATCTTATTACGGTAATGAATTAAATTTACAAATAATTTGAAACTATCGCTCTCAAATACTTGAACATCGCCACATTTCCCAAAGATTTCTTAGTTACATTTATATCATGATACTGTCATACATTACGACGCGAGGTCCACACATGCTTAAGACTACTTTCTGTGTTTAATTCTACATCATTTTCCTTAAAGCATCAAACGCAATTTCTCTGTATTACTTCTTGATATTCCTGTTTGCGTTCTTAACAAATTCCAGCATCCGACCGTTTTCCCTGCACTTCTAATGAAGCATTCTGAAGCAAAGTTGAAAAGCAATACCGACGAGACATAGCCTACTTTGCGAACTCTTGTGATGAAGAAATACATCCAACAAATGTTTGCCTGTGTGGATAGATAAACATTTCCCTTTAACACACGCGCAATTTAATGTACTTGATATTTTAATTTGGTTAACTGACACTGCTTGGCGCTTGCAAAGGTTAGGGATAATTTTTTATTTCAGTATCGTGTAAAGTACAGTTTCAACTTGACCGACAGATAAAATTGGCCAGTCCTTCGCAAAGTTTATTTTATACATAGCCTACAGTACAAACTTCCGTCCAAATGCTTTTGACAGACTGGAGCTACAGAATTCAGACAGATGGATGCCACTTCCATCTTGAAATTTTTATTAGACGCGTACGCAACAGGGCTACCTGCTTTCAATACTTGTCTACTATAAATGTAACAGAATCGAATCTGTGAAATAAACTGCACTGGCGACAACATGTAAAGAAAGGCTAATCTACGACTCTAAGTTTTGTCCGTCTTAAAGAAATAAATCGTTATCGAAGAGAGTTAACTTTCCTTGTATCTTGCATTAGGTTACACAGAATTATGGGTCCGGACAGCAACGCAGACGTCCGCAGACCACAGCAGGAATATGCGTACTACTGGAGAAGAAAAGGGCACGAACAGAGAGAATCGTAATTTAAAAGAACTGTCGAAAATACACCGTGGGAGGGATATCTGCGATAGGATAGCAGGAGAAAGCTAGGGAGAAGTGGCACAGAATACAGCATTAGAATTGAAAGGGTCCCCCGCTGCAGGATGCCATGTCAGCCCTAGAGTCCACCAAGTATTATAGGAAGGTTTTTATTGGATAGTCTCCAGAACTGTCCGCGTTTCCAAGAGAATGCATTATTATAACATCTATCTTATAGACATGGCCATATATCACTTACTTTAATAGATTTTGGAGAGGATATGGAAAATATTTAGATGGAATGACAGAATTTGAAGATACACAATAACGTGTCGTTGATGTTTAAAACTGGAATAATGTAACACCCCTTCCACAGTCTGTAAGCAATACAAATATATAACAGACTTACAAAAACACTAATCACCAGCAAATGCACAAAAAGAGTTTTATCATGAATCGTAACACACTCCTACATGTTTCGACCCTGCTGGGTCACCTACAGGGAGAACTTTTCGTTACCGTTACACTAGGGTTGCACTTTACACTTGAGTGAGAATGTGCTGTTGACTGTGTACCGCGTTGTTTTTGGAGGCGTGAACTCTCCGCAGTTCAGGCCCGGCCCGCAGAGAGTTCATGCCTCCAAAAACAACGCAGTACACAGTCAGCAGCACATTCTCACTCAACTATAAAGTGCAACCTTTGTGTAACGATAACAAAAAGTTCTCCCTGTAGATGACCCAGCAGGGTCGAAACATGTAGGAGTGTGTTACGATTGATTATAAAACTCTCTTTGAGCATTTGTTGATGATTAGTGTTTTTGTATGATATAGTGCACGCACATGGAACACACTACACATAACAGTCTGTCAAACTGACCACACCGTATGCATTACTGGACACAAAGGCCTACCGATCAGTACCATTTAAAACTTAACTATGCTTTTTTCGTACAATGCACTGCTATACGCACAAGAGGTTATAGGTTTACGTTATCTGTTCCACATCAACAGGGTAAGTTTTCAATTGTTGTCCGCCAATTCGTTCGATCAGCAGACATTATTTCGCATTTATGTATGTCTTTACTTATGATGCCGCAATGTACTTAATGTTCCGCGTGTATTAGTCTGTGTTTAGTTGCTAAGTTTTCCTTGTGTTTTAAAAAAGTTTTGTTTTATTCGGTCCTACTTCTGTACGTCATTATTTAACCCTTTAAGAACGAAGCGTATCTGTTTTATATAAGGACTCAGTGCGTACCGCGCTGTAAACACTCTGCACTTCGGTTATAAAAACCAATCTCTTAATGTTTTATAATGCAAAAGTTGCTGTTTGTTCTGAGATCCGTACAAAACACACAAACGCAATGTGGGCACCACGTAGAATTTTTAGTGTTAAACCTGGCGGTACGTGAAGTTACCACTAGGCTTTAAAAGGTTAATGGGAGCAATGTCATATCCAATAACAGCCACACTGCTCAGGGCACACAGTCAGTCCTGGTGTGAAGATTAAGAGGTGTAAATTTCTGGTAAATCTCAATGTGATATTAGGCTGTGTTATTTTACCATTGATTCCGTCTGATATCAAGAAACCTAAAGACTAAAATACACAAACGTCCTATCCTACTTATTCCTTTGTGGATACGAAACTTAATTTTGGCCCCCAAGGGAATACAATTTATTTAATTTAAGAACAAATGACTGAGAAGAAATTGCAGATTTAAAACACCGGACGTAAAATAACTACAAAGAAAATTACACAATGAGGAGCTTCATTATGCGTATTCCAGACCTAATTTATTAAAGCAACAAAATCAATTAAGATTCAGAAAATGGTAGCAAATGTTATTTGGAAACCTGCATGGAGGAGACCATTTAAGAAATCTAGGCAAAACGATATAAACAATGCCTCTCATACAAGGAGTCAGGATTGATTCAGCTGTCCCAGGACAAACTCTTATCGCCAGTTTTTGTCAACACAACGACGCAGTTTCTGGTTCCATACAAGGCAGAAAAGTTCTCGCTCATTTGAGCGATTCTCAAGAAAGAAACTGCCCCGCTACGTTAATCACTGAATATTTACACCCGTTATCAGCACAACTGATAATCAAACTTGCATTACAGAGGCTCCTAACAATCAACTGTCAATTAATTTTTGTGTTCGAATTTTGAGTTTTCATAATTATATTCACCCCCTGGCCTTCACAAGCTTACTTCAGTTTCTGTGTATTCTAGAAAGATCCGATCACGACATTTCCCTCATTTTCTATGCAGCTTGCACAGAACAAAAATAAAATTAATCAAAACTTTCCCCTTTTTGTTAAAAAAAGGATTCTTGAGAAACTTTTCCATAGTAAAGGAAAGAGGCCCGTGTATACAAGGATTTGTACTTAATAGCTACTGAATAATTCACATGAATTCTTCTACGCGTCATACAAAAAGAGAGAGAGAGAGAAGAAATACGAACTTGTTTCTTCCAGACGATGGCCTATTTCCTCAGCCTTGGTGCACTGAAATCTCGATTTTGGATTCAGTAGTTTGTAGTTACTCAATACATAACCGGAACAAGCGCTTCCAGAAGAAGGGCGTGTGTTTTAATTAAACTGACAGAAAGATAAGTAAACACAAAGGAACGTACAAAAATTCATAAGCTGAGATGTAATAAAGCCTGTGCATCACTTAGTAGCTGCAAGCATTTTCTTTCAATTGGGCTATAATTTAGCCTATTATTAGCATTCCTGCCGTTTCAGAGTTCCGAAAAAAAAATTGTCGGTAGCTTGTAAGCGAAAGGTTTATGTATCTTATCTTAATTCAAATACGCGCCTGAACAACGCACCTCCTGCTTATCCTTTTACCATTCAGATATTGACTACATGCCCCCTGTGACTTCAGTATTTTTACGAGAGCTACAGATATCACATTTTCCACAGTTATAATTCTACAGTAATAAGTACAATGATGGGATAATCGCAAACAGTTAAGTAAAAATGATCAAGAAAGAAGGGACTTCATATACGGTAAGGTGCATTCCGGTAGGTGCCAGCAGGCACTGAAGAAACACGTGAGAGACCTCAGTCGGAAGATCCTGCCTCCTACTGTAAACAAATCCTAGTCCTCCAAAACACTAAGCACGTGCGTTAAGCACTTGGCGCTTTCCTCAGTAGGCTATCCGTCTGAACCGCCTGCAAAGCAGGAACTCAAAATTCGTTTATTAAATATAACTATTCCTGCTGCCGGCATGGCTCAGTCGGTATAGTGGCTAGGCTACTGGCTGCACGTCCCAGCAATTTGCGGTTCTATTACCGGGCGGAAGAACAAACCATCTCTAGCGCAAAGCTTCCAGACGCACTCTGTAACCGTCACAGCCTCTTGTTCAATGGACACCGTGTGCTCTTTCTTGGGGGTAAAGTGGCCCGGACGTAAAAATGACTCATCCCATATAACGCCGAGGCTAAGAATGAGTGGACCTATATCTCTACGGCCTCGGAAAATTTCATCGCAAGAACAGACACAACTTTACTTTTAATATTCGAGGGTTCTGTTTAAATGTTCTTTCCATTTCCGTCTGCGTGAGTTTTTTTTACCTCAGAACTTAGACATAGGCTATGTATTACCTGACACCATTATTCCCAGCTGTATCAACTCAGTCGACAATGAAAAGTTATCACCGGCACAGCCTTACTCCAGAGGTGCACAAACTTTCCAAAAATCTAGGCGGCACTTCAAAATTCTAAGCGTCAGAAGCGTGACACGAAGCAAGTTCCAGACTGAGAACCCAAAAATATCAGGAGCCACCGTACAAAATATATTCGCCACGGCGACCTGGCGCCTGGGATTTGTGGAACCCTGTCTTACCACACTCATGTTATGGTTCTGGCGATAACGTGAAACTGGTAAAGGAATGTTACCTAGCAAGAAGCTTGATAATTGATGTGCTGAAATAAGGGCACTGATAACGAATGCACACGATTCCCCAAATAATTAATTACATGACATGAAATATACCAGTAATGCGAAACAGTTTCCGATGTCACGAACACTTAATAAAGTAACAGTGAAGAAATTTCTTGTCTCTACTGTATAATTACCTGTACCGTAGAAAATGTTGTATATAGTAAACAACCCCCAGTACCGATAACGCCTGCAAAACCACACTGGGCGCATGTGTATTCCCCACTTCAATACACATGACCTGTTTGTCTCCCAAACAACTAAAATGTCATAATATGGCCCACCGGTTTCTGACACCGTATTGTAATCCAGTGGGCGGGCTTCAACATTTCGGTGGCAAAATATGACGTTTATTCCTCCAAAAGCTTGGTACCCACTTACCAGAATACAACATAGCGGAAAACCCAGAGCACCAGGAAATTAACCTTCATGGCAGTAAAAGCTTCAAATCTCATAAATGTAATGTGTATATTTTCACGCAACCTAGCTCACAACAAATGAACAGAGTGTAAAATTGACCTAAATTACAACAGCAATTCACAGGGCTCTTGCACTTTTTAAAGAAGATATCACAAAGGACTACACAACGGCATGAAAAAGATTCCTTCTGGAGAAACAGATATTCTCGCAGCTCGTCCACAAATTATGTGCCTTTTATAGAACCAAGAGCTTCATACCCGTATTCACAGAAGTCTCCACGAGTTTAAATTCACTCAACTTTTTCCACGGTATCTGACATCAATCATAATATTTCCCTCTGATCTAAAGTTACAACAGCTACGTGACCTATTCCGTTCACGGACATCAACTGCTGCCCAATTATCCTCCTAACTTCACAACGAAAAGATGCCCAAAGCAATCTTCCTTTCTTACAAATCGTTTTGTACGTGCCAAAAACTTCCATTTCTGCAAATACTTATTTCCGATACATTTTCGTGATTATAGAATGTCTAAGCCAACACAGTACAACAAAACCACTAGGTCACACACCTTATCTGGAAAATGTTACTTCAGATTTCAACAATGCTTTTCTACTGGACGCACAGTTCTTCAAACATTTATGTTAGAAGACAAGATTTGAATTTCATGGTTGCTTAAACGTAGTGCTCCGTCATCTGCTTTACGCATATGCTCTTATGACACGACCACTCCTTCTGACTGCAGAGAATAATATCGTTTTTACTTGGAGCGTAGGAAAGACAAAGAAAAGAGAGAACTCCTACATTTCCCTTTGGGAGGCAGTAAGACAGACGACTGCACTTGGGCAGGTTCTTTGCTGATACCAGTCGCAGAGGTCTGCGGAAGGAGAGAAAAGGGAGATAAAGGTATAGGAAGGAAGGAGATGGAATGAAGAAAAACACAAAACCAAATAATGAAAAATTGTGCCTGAAAAAGAATGCGTGTTGTTACACACACGTGGAGAAACTGCAACAAATAACACTGAACTTTCAGCGAACACATTATCAGATGTTACAGATAGATGTGTGTGACTTGTTGTTAGAGTTCGCAATTTCTTTCCTACTATCTCACACAACAGCATGAAAGTACGGCAGATTTTCATCGTTTGTATCCATTAATACCGCCGTAGTACAGTATAAGAAAACACTTTCCAACACGCACAGTTCGGTTCTTCAATCCTGACAGGAATTGTGCATGACGGAACGTCTAGTGGAGGCGTCGGACTTACATCTGTCTGACACGACATTTGTATAAACTAATACCACTGTACAGTATGTAGGCAAGATATGTCACAACACATATACTTCAGAAGGTCTGTCTCGGAGGTTGAATGCGAGCAGTGGAAATAATGGCTGATAAAGATCAAAGGACAAAAAAAAAGGAAAAGAAGAAAATAAAGAAAAAACACGAAAAGTCGGTGCATAAAATGTCACTTCAAGCCATGAGCTGCTGAGGGACATTTTCCAATTGAAAGCAAAGTCGTTACAAGACTGAGTCTTGCGATGAAATGGCCGCAGTTCAGTGAAAACTAGTCAGGGAAAACTAGTCAAATAAAATCAAATCTATAAAGCCTGGATTCGAGGCAAAATTAAGTTCTGTAACTAGACTCAATACGAAACCGGGTAGGCCTTCGCTGATTTTAAGGAAAGCAGTGACAGATTATCAAGCAGAAATTAAAACAAGATTTAGAAAAAGAGAAAGGTACAAGGGACCAATTTGTTGACTGTGTTAAGGTGTTACTTGTGCAGTAAAGAAAAACATGTCTCTGTACACAACATGATATAGCCCAAGTATCGTTCCGCTCATCCTTATCCTTGGCACTAAACGGAGATGAGGAGTCAACTTCACTCCCCGGCCGCATTACCGTCGCGACAGGTCCCCAGCACCCACAGAACAGGAGGCCATGTAAGCCCCACAGCCGGTCTGGACGATGTGAAAAAGAGATCTGCCTATTTTTCCTGCCAGAATTAGACTCATGGATCGTCCAGCCTGTAGCCTAGACATGAAACCGACTTCACGTATACGTAGAAAAGATCAATGTCGTTTAATTTTGTTAAACACACGTTACATCAGGAAACTTACAGATATTACAGTAAGACAGAAACCAACTTATGCACAATTTTATTGTGTATTTATTTAACCTTTATCTCCAATTCATCTTCTCCCCGACATGTTTCGGCAACAACTTTGCCATTATCAAGGGCGAATTACATCAAATTACATAAGACAATGTGCATTAAAATGTGAGTTACAGAATTTTAATAAAATTTTATAACTCACAATTTAATGCATATTGTCTTACGTAATTTGATGTAACTCCCCCTTGATAATGGCAAAGTTGTTGCCAAAACATGTCGGGGAGAAGATGAATTTGAGATAAAGGTTAAACAAATAAACAATAAAATTGTGCATAAGGTAGTTTCTGTTTTACTATATTGATCATATGCACGGAGATGGGTAACATAAAATGTACAGATGTTAATAAAACATTTACTTTTCGCGCATGTATACATGGCTCAAACAATGATGTGCTTTGGCAGTTTCGATTAAGTTAGATTTTAGTGCACGCATAAGATGGAATTTAAGTACCTGATACGATCCGAAATGGAATTCGCGGCACCGCTTTTAAAATTTAGAATCCACTCCACAGATTCAATTGTGCATGAAGAATAGTTGCATCTTACGGCCCTAGACGTCATGAAAGCTGTTTCCCTGTGCTATTGCAGGGACTGAGGAAAAGCTACCAATGCCTTAGTCCGTACGCTTAAATCCTATAGATCGCACCAAATTTAGGAAGTCTTTCTTTTCTATGTAAAAAGCTTACTTACCACGAATCAAGAACTGACGTTTTGAAAATGTACGAATCACGCAAACGTACATGATTTGCCTATTGCCCATTCGTTGTGTGCACCCGGTATACAGAGGAAGAGTACACAATATAGCCTACGTTAGCCGGGGTAGCTTATGAGGGTTCTGGGGTTCTCATAGCAGCTCCCTTCTTCTGGGATAAGACGCTGCCTCATATCCCAGAAGAGCGAAATGTCCGGTGTAGCTCAGCCAATAAAAGCGACTGAGTACAAGCTAGACAACAGCAGTGGCACTTCCGGGAAACCATGTCCATACCCGCCACGGTGCCACGTACTCTGGGGATAAAACGTCCAGAATGTGAATCCGATCCCCCTCACTCACAAAGTCCTAAGGTAAAAAAATGCCAATTACTTTACCACGGCTACATCTGTACGTATTTTTGACACAAAAGCAACGATATTCAGGCACACCTTGGAAATCTAAAAGCATAATTCTACGAAGAGATACATGAACGAGGAGAGGAAGGGGGCAAAAAGAAGATAAAATGTTTGTTTCGAGTCATCTCCGTATTTGCAATGCACACATAAGCCTTACTTTTACCGAAAAAGGCATTCTCCCTGGTGGCTTGGGCCTAAAAAAAATGATGTTTGTGATTGTCACTTTTAGAAACCTCCTGTAAAGGGCACCGAGACTCCAGGCGCGTGGCAATCCCAAATGCACTTGGCCCTACCGAGGATCCACTACTGCACATTTCTCTCCCTTCTATGTATGATGTACGGGAACTTGGCTATATTATTTATGAATACACCAGATTCGTTCTGAGGCAGAAGGAACGTCTATTCCTCGCACATAAAGCGCATTCATATCCAAATGTCAGTTCCGGATATACTTTATGCATGTAATTACGTATTCTGTTTTTGTTATACACGCACAAGGAAAGGAAATTGAAATGATCTGAAGCCGCTTCGGCATGTGATCACTGGCTTGAATAATCAGATATTTCGTGTTCCCATCCTCCTACGGAACTGGTCCTCGAACTTCTTAAATCGGGAAAAAAGCTGCCCACTCGGGCACCTTGTCCTGAGGTTAAGAATGCATATAACTCGTCAAGCTATACTTCCACTCCCCATACGTCTTGATGGCGCATTGCCTATATAAGGATACGGGCAATTTTGCTTGTTCCTTTAACCCAGTCCTTACCGATATTAGTTGTTGTGCGTGTTGCTGTTGGCATTGGATCCCAGAAGAGAATCTGTGCCAAGTGGTCACTTCTAGCGCCTGATAGGTATATACCAGTGATAACATGGATCTATGGTTCAGGCATTCTTTATTATTCATCACATGGTTTTCTGTTTCACTAATGTAAGAATTTTAATGTGCTTGGAGTAGCGTTATTTTGCGTACGTCAGCACAGTGAACTGATACAACATTTAAAATGTGCGCAATAATTTCTGTTTATAAACGAATTATTATATTCCATAAATAATTTACGAAACAATATATTGGGAGTTGCCAGTAACTATATACTGAAACAACGATCAGTGATTGTTTTTTATTCTCAGAGTTTAAAAATTCTTTTAATTAAGACATAACCACACCACGAACATATTTACCACCATTTCCCTTTCATCTTAATTTTAGAAATCAAATAAAAAGGATAGTGGCACAAACAACTGCGTCACCCGCACTCACAGAGCTCACCTTCAATTCTGAAAGCCAAGTGTCTGTACCTGCTATAATGTTACTTCTTAAACCAGGTTTTACTTCGATTTAACACACGACAGTTCTAGAAAAACAGAACCGTTATTAGCACTGTGCTCAGCGACCTTATGAGTATGCACATTTATATCTATTTCAACAAAAAATGATAATAATTATTATAATTATTACATTATTATTGTTATTCTAACTCTCCTTCCTTACAAAAAATTACAGGCATGTTTTATTATGTCGTAAGTATGAATGCACTATTTCCTACCGAGTTAACTGAGAACTACCTTGTAATTTACAAGAAATTTGTTGTGGCAGTTTGAAAATTTCGGTTCCCCCAAGTTTTACTTTTAAAATATTTACCACTCATAATAAAATAAGGAGATCAAAAGAAATTCTGAGATACGAGCACTAACCACGCGCTGTCACACGACAAGTGAGATAGCAAACAGAACAAACATTTCCGAAGTTTTGCTTTTATTAAGACCATTTTGATAATGCCTATTTTTCTGTCGTTACAGAATTGTCTTAAAACGACTCACCGTATTAAAAATATGTGGCACATAAGATATTTGTATAGCGTAATTGTAATAATATCGTCCTGTATATACGATACATATTTGACGAAAACCACTACTTAATCTCATTCGACGGAAACACAGTAGTGCAAGTATTATACACGATGTGGAAACTATCGCACTGAAATGCACACTAAAATTTTGAACTTATGTCATTTGCATTTTGGCAATAATTAGGATAAAACAGTACAGCATATTTAAATTCAGTAATTATGCTATTATAGTCATCAGTTGTTCATTCTAACATTAAATATAAAATCACAGTTATGATCTTCTTCTTTTTGTTGTGCGCTGCAATGCAATAGCCGACCATCCGTAGTGCTTTCTGCAGTGTTCAAGAATGTTACGGATCAGTCTGTTAGTCGTACGCAGTTCGTCTTCTTCGGAAGATCAGACCCGAGAAACTCAGAACTAATGTCACTTCCTACCAAGTATACCACCTGTTCATCTGACGTTACAGACATAATCCCTGAGGGAGTTTTGATCCTAAGTAACGTACGGAGCATTTCCTACGACCGTCTTATAAAGTCAAGCAAGAGTGACGCCGTGACATATGGCCAAAGACATTCATGAACAGGAAAATATGCGGGGAGTGGAGTTCACCCTCGGCCCAGGCACGGCTACCAACATTGCAAAATAAAGGCATGTTGGCCTGTAATGATTTGATGATTATCACATTTCCTGCGGAACACCAGTTTAGGGTCTACAGGGCTTCTAAAGATATGTGGCTGACTGAAGATTAAGGAAATATGAAGGAAGACGTCGTGGGCTCCATCCCGCAATTACCCACAAAGGACTGAGCAAAAACTCCCTCAGCCTATGTTAGTATGCCAAGATTCGAAACCAGGACATGCCAAGCAAGAAGCACTACTAGCAATCGCTGTATAAACATGTACCTTAACGTAGGAATACCCCAGAGAATATTGGTTTTTCATTTATTTACAAAAGCTGCGTGGTGCACAGGTCATACAGCAACGAATGAGACAGGAATTTTGAATCAAGAACAAAGAACGACGACAGGAAAGCGGTTATTACTACTGCAGCACTCGCCAGGAGAGTCTTTGTGAAACACCATCCATGGGAGGGTAAAATAAGGAGGTTCAGAATTGTGAGATACGTAGTATACATGGCATAAACGAGGAATTACTTAAAACTGTGGCCAGAAATTCTTGAGGCATGAGTTCTTCTGCAAGAATAAGCGGTAGAAGTGCGAATATTAAGCTATAACTTAAGAGTAAGAAGGTGTGAGGTTGCAGATTGCGTTCAGTTGGACTGACACACGGTCCAAGGGTCGGCATTTGTAAAGACGGCGCTGAAATATCAGGTTCTGTAAAAGAGGAGAATTTCTTGACCGACTGAGTAACAAGGAACTTTTCAAGGTACACCTTGCATCATGCGGCTATTCATGAAGAAAAATGGTTTAATTTTCATTCCACTGCACATCAAATAATTTTACCCGACGGGCGAGTATATCCAGCCTGTCTAAATCGTCTCCTTAGAAATGTAATTCATTCTTAATTTAAAGAGCCCCCATCTTTCTACAGTACAGCCAGCACTCTATGACTTTAATACCTACAAACGGTTACGTATACTTCTCAAGAAGTTACAGTGAGACCAAGTTAGCACCAGCAGTGAATACCCTTTGCAAATTAAAAGGAAGGTACAGGTAATTCTCATCTTTAGCTACTCTTTACACAAACAGTTCTTCCATACAGCCACTCGTATACATTACAACCCTTGGGACACGCTCTGACATTACTTCACCAAGCTGGGAAGATGAGAAGTTCTGGAAACGCACCTTGATAGGTTAAACGTAATAACAAGTGTGTCAAGGTACCTCTCCTACAAATAACACCTGTTCCACCCTTTATTCTCCGGTGGAGGCAATATTTTCCGTGCCCGTCCAGACCAGCTACCACTCGCCTTGAAAACTGTTGTTATGTTTGTAACACAGAGACAGAGGTAAGCACTGTTCATAGGTACAATGGCCAAATTAGTAATAAATTTACACAAGTCAGTGACTGATAATTGTTCAAAATCATTACACAATACGAAATGTAAAGAGAAACTAACTGTATGATTGAATACCTACGTCAAATGTATCACATTCTTCAGTGGAAGACAGACAGCAATTTGCTTTTCTATGAAACCGTACGGTGTACTCTGATGACAGCGCTTTATCAGGAAACATCACGGCCGTGGCAGTTCTAACGAAGTCGTTCCACATTATATCTTCTTACTCGTATTCTTCTCGGGGTAACGAGACCCTTCAGAGTACACTTCTTTCTATACCTTGACGACCTTCTCCGAATGTTCCACAGAGCAAACCTCCATCACGTTCTTCTTAGTTCCAACATGTGACCAGCGCCTTTTGAAACCGATGGTTTCTCTGCGAACTTCCTGAGTAAATTTCTTGTTTATTCTGAAGCCCCTGCATTCGTACCCCGTAAATCTTTTACATTCAATTCCCCAATATTTTCTTCCTAATCAAAAGCAAAGTATCAAAGTAAAACTTTTTAGGGTTTATATAAAGTCTATATTCATTATTTACTTTTATTTGTATTATACGCAATTTCTTAGACTTAAAATATACTCGAAATGTCCTGTGCGTAAAAGCATATATTAGAAGTTCCTACGTTGTCTGGCTGCATATTGTTCTACCAGTTAACAACCTTAATACGTCCGCAGAATGAAAAGAGGCAATAATAAGATTATAAAGTTCGTCACGTGTTTCAATAACCAGTTCCAATGTCCCGGTTCCCGCGGATTCTGTAACATCCCCAATCTCAATTTCAGTCTGATATTAAGACTCTACAGCCTTGTCGGTATTTCATTCACAGAGGCAGATTCTTCAGTTATCGAGTAAGTTTTTATCTGTTTTTGACGTGAGAGCTCTCTATTTAAGAAACCGTCATTATTCCGTCAGTTTTCTACAACTAATCGAATCATTATTTACCTTTTCGATGCTCTTTACCTAAGGTAAATAGGAATTTTTACGTAGCTCTTTAAAAGAACTATAATAATAATAATAATAATAATAATAAACGTAACAATAATTATTATTATAATAATAGTAATAAAGTGAAGTAAATAACAGTAAAGGAATTAGTTTTGGCCTGTTTTTTAACACTTTACCATCCAAGACACCATTTTTCCCCTGCAGCAACTCTATTAAATTCATAACGCGTTTTCTTTGAACAAGTTACCGTTAATCTCTGGGAACAATTTCACACAAAATGACTGACATATCCCACGTGGAGGGGAACGGACACAGAAATGTACTTGCGTCGTTTTTATGGAAAGAAAAGCAGTAAACAAACATTCTCACAAATTTGTATTCACAGCGAGAAGGGTCATTTCACAATAGGCTACCGCATCTTGGAGTAACTGTGTAGGGACTGGATTAAACAAGACTACATGGAAGGTTACGTCAGGAAGGGAACCTGGAACTGGAAACCGAAGTAGCGTATTTTCCTCACAACTCTAATTATTGTAATGAAAGTGTAATCCCTCGACGAACATCCGTCTTAGTATACAGTTGGATGGGTGCATTCAGTGACTCCAGTTTTAGCACGTGGCGGAGCATTGTTTAATAACTACCAAGAGATTAACTTAATACAGCAGCTTGCTCATTATGTTGGAAGCTCGGTTCACTACAGCGTAAGACTGAGTACAGTGTACTAGGAAAGCACCTCACCACGGTGCTGCTTGAAGACCGTAATGTGTTATGGCCTTCCTCAGTGAACGCACCCCGTGATAATGAGGTAAGTGAACCTCCCTGATCACTTGCCAGAGTTAGTTGATATAAGAGTTGCCAGTGAGGTGGTATGGATGCATACACACACTCATGGTCCTGGTAACAGTGACCACCCACTTTAATAGGATCGCGTAAATTCTAATTAGGTGGCAGCTGGTAAAGCGGCATTTTACGTTAGGTGGCAGGGGTTAGCAACTACTGCACAGATCGCTACAGTATTACCGGATACAATTGCTGGCGGACGGATGTTACCTTCAAGAGGAACGTGCACATGAAAGCTGGCCCTTTGAAACATGGCATGAATATAAATTATATATAAAACCTAAGATCGTACCTGACAGAGACAGCCTGATTCCATTACAGAAGCCAAAAAATTAATGTCGTTCAGGGAATTAATCGTCGTGTATTTGGAGAATCATACTAAACATAAAGACAATTAGCAGCAAAATACAGAACTTCTTAATGTTTTAGCGGGTCGCACAAGTCGTTAGGACTGCGTTTAAGTACATTCAGTAGCTACATAGCCTATTATAAAAATTAAAAAACCCCTCAACTACACGGCCGTAATTACGGACTTACAGAGGCAGTGGGGCATCTAGAAAATAATAATTAATATATTTTAATCGAGTTTAATTTGAAAATTGTCACTACAATTGTCAAGGTCAAGTTAGCGATGTGGGAATAACGAGGCACATCAGGAAAGCCGGTGTATATTTCCAAGGCTTCTGCAATACAGCAACAGTTTAAAATGTAACCCGTTGATAACCACGACAGCCTCACGTATCGAGTCAGATTTTGGGTGGATTCAAAAGCAGGTCACGCGTTCGTGGCGAGGAGAAACTCTACCGTTGTAGGGAATTTAACCCTGGACATCCAGATCATGGCTAGGCACTTTCAAATCTACGCAATGTCGGTTAACTCTATTGTCGAACGTGCACATAAAACGACGTAAGTAGAAAGTTACAGACATGACAAAAGCAAGCCACAATTTTAACGAAACATACAACCTTACTTAATAACTTTCAAGTAATGGCTAGCGTTGTCAAATTTTTACAGATTACGTTTATTTGGAACGGCGTAATTCAGTGGTCACAGACAGCCTGACATACAGACAGGCCTGAAGCAATAGGTGAGCTGATGCATTTTAGTGTAAATTATATAAACAGACCGAACAAAGTAACCTTCAGTGGCACTACAGTTATTACAGACTAGGGGAAATGTTTTATGTGCATAATAAAAGCTGCACTTTTCATAAAATAGTTCCACATCCCTGTGACTTACACTGAAATCGTTTCCATGTCAACATACGGGTGCACTGAGGTCAGAAAATACAGCTGTGCTCTAATAAACACGGCCCGCATTACTCCGAATAGAAAGAGGAAACAGTTTGCATTAGAAGGAAGAAATGAATACATATTGTAAAGCTACAAATTTATGTAGTTCAAACGACTACTGAAAGCCCATTATTAATAGTGGGCATTCTGTAATACATATCGTGCCTCTATTAAGTAAATAAATCATTAATTCACTAAGAGATCAATAAAAATCAAAAGTTCCTTAAAGTAAATTGACTCTTAAGATTAACAAAATTGAATCCTAATTAATATTGGCCAAAGGAAGTTAGTTTTAACGGGCGCGTTAGCAAAATTACGAAAAGCGACTATTAGATTCGTTGTGACCGTCCGTCCGTCCGCACGGAACAACTGGATCCCACTGGACGGTTTTTCATGAAATTTGATATTTGTGTATTTTTCGGAAACCTGCCCAGAAAATTCAAGTCGCACTACAGTCCGACAAGAATGACGGATACTTGATATGAAGACCTATGCATATTTATGGCCGTATCTCGCTGAATTCTTCTTAGAATGAGGAATGCTCCAGACAAGCGTTGTAGAGGAAATCAAAACACATTTATTTTCAGAAAATTTTTCTTCGAAAATCGTGAGATAATGTGGAAAAATATGGTAGCGCCAAAGAGACCACAGATGACAATAAAATACGGCGCAGGCGCATTGCATTTTGGATGACTAAGGCTTCAGACAAACACTCAGAATATGCAATAGCTATTGCTGTTCCACGGCAACAATGGCTATCCAAACGCGGCCTCGATGTTACGTTTATAGGCACATTGCGTGTCTTGTTCTTCCATGCCAACGTTAGTCCAAACGGGGCCCACAGAATCGATACGGGTATTTTACGGTAGAGGTGCAGCTGAGCGAAAACACAGAAAGCGCCGTCTGTTTACAAACTTCCTCACAAAACGTGCAAAGAAACTCAATAATTGTGGTAAGACTGCCGTTCTAGTGACGGCAACACTGTATACATTAAAATAAATAAGAGTTCATACGAATAAAATCAGAAACGATTTATCAGTGGAATTAACCGGGAAATACTCTTTGTATTGAAACGACGCCAAAGAAAAACTCTCATTCTCTGTCAATAACTTTGGACACGTGGTAATGTATAGAGGCATATTTGAACGACATCCTCCATAAAATAGATTACATGCGCACTCGAAACTTGGGTGGAACATGAGATGCCACCATCGCCGTACATAAATGCGACTTACATACATATAAATTCAAACGTAAAAGAAATACTACGCATGAGCTTCAAACAGTCAAGTGCAACTGAATTACTGTAACGCTAGCACTGTACCTTATGCTGAAGTTTTCGAATGGTGGAAAAACACTACGACAGTCCACTTACCTGAAAAATAAAGAACATATATATGAAATGGCTGAACATACTTCAGATTCACTTTTATATAAAGTAGTGGAAAAAGGCACCGTTCCTCACTCGAGAAGTTGAAATCAGCTGCTCTTACATAATTCAACTGCTTATTAACTAAACTTTTGATGAACAGAATAGCACAAAGTGTCTCATCGAATATTCCTGTAAGACAACATTTTATATTATTTTGTTAAAACTTTTAGAGTGTACGTCAATTAAAAGGGAAAGTACTAGTGTCCGGACAGTGGCTCTGTGAAACCGTACATAATTTCTATATTTAGTACATACAACACAGAATGTGTAATAAAATATTATTGTTATTATTTATTACAACACATTTTCAGACTTCAACAAACTAGGTGGTAAAATACATAAGCCTGCTTAATAAAAATATGCTACTTTATATTTGTCCCTCGGGTTTCAAAACAGTCGACAATCGTGTCAGTCCATGCTCGTAACACACTGAACATGCTTTCTTTGCCTTTGTCACCAGTAAGTGCCTTTCTGTCAGTTGCAATTTTGCTCTTAACGCGGTTTTTAAAGGTTGATATTTTTTAACAGAAAACGTTCAGATGAAAACGGCATCATTAGGCACTGCAGGCGAATTTTCGCGTGACTGTTGGTGGTTTATTGGTGCTTTGTTTGTTCTGTCGCTCTGCCTTTGTGATGGGCCACTCGGCTTTTGAGTTAGGAAGTTACGCATAAATAAATAAATAGCAATTATTCGGTAGTAAGGAGGTTAGCCTTGACATAACTGCAGAGCAATCAGTCCATGTCTCGACACACAACAGCAAGGAAAAAATCACACAACACAAAGTAAACTGAACCTCCGACAGCCTGGCAAATTTAACATACATTCCATCGACATTAACATAACAAAACTGGGTGCAGGAAGAAATGAAGACGAAATTAAACTCGGAAAATGCTTACTACCATTCAATGATACACATTTTGTATTCCTGCCTGCTGTCTAAGGATACAAAGATCAAATATTCTGAAATAAAATGTTACCTATTGTTTTCTATGGGTACAAACTCTGGTCTCACAGGTTAAGGGCGAACAATGGCTAACGGTTTCGGGAATAGGGTGCTAAGATAGAGAGCACTGTAAACGGTAAATGACTTTCGGCTTAAGCAAAACGTAGGAATTACATCACTAATTCAGCTACAACTACTTTCACAAGACGACCTCTGCTCCAATGAGTTAAATAATAATAACAATAATTCCTAATGGACTTAAACAACTAAATCAAAGCCTTGGATTACTGAGCATTGAACCTGTCAAAGGCAGCATCAATATAGCTCTCATTATATAGGGAAAGCTAGCCGTAAGTGGACAGTGCATTATACAGACATGCGTGGACTCCTGCATTGACAGCTACTGATATGGTGGGACTTTGCTTTGTCAGACCCATGCTCCAGTAAGCTTCCGGGTTATGAAGCTTTATTACTGAACTCTATTAAACGTGATGTCACACAAAGAAACTTTTCAACCCTCTGCTACAACAGACTATTTCATTATACTCCGTATCATTGTGTTCATATAGTAAAATGCTTAATACTTCAGACACTTGTGTCTCATTTTGTACAAAAGTCTACACCGGCACTAAGTTTAGCCTATTCCATAAACAGTCCTCTTTTGTGATTTTGTTCAGTACATACGTAACCTTCGTACGTTCACTTGATCCTGCAGTTACTGGCTTAAGCTAGACGTGTTTCTGTTGCTAATACAATTTATGAATCAACCAATATATTAAGAAATACTTTAATCTGAACGTTATTAATTTATATCGACTTTGTTTTAAATCTTGACTCTGTAACTGACCAATCTGCTGCTGACTTAGAAAATTCGTAGATTACATGGTTTCTACCAGCAGCAGCAGCAGCAGTAGTACTGCCACTACTATTACTACTAGTAGTACCACTAGTACTGATAGTAGCAATAGTAAAAGTAGTAGTGGAGTAAGTACTATGCAGAGGACAGCCTATAGATTATTCTTGTAACTGACAGTTTACACCAATTAGAATGCTTGAACTAAGGAGAATCATACAGCCAGATATGAGGAAGGCAACAGAAAGACGACAAAACGGAGAGATTGCAAGGAGACATGACTTACATATATCTTAACAAATTCAACAGAGAGGTTACGTTTAACCCTTTAAAGAGGAAGCGTGTCTGTTTTACATAAGGACTCAGTGCGTACCGCGCTGTAAACACTCTCCACTTCGGTTATAAAAACCAGTCTCTTAATGTTTTATAAGGCAAAAGTTGCTGTTGGTTCTGAGATCCGTACAAAACACATAAACGCAATGTGAGCACCACGTAGAATTTTTTAATGTTAAACCTGCTGGTACGTAAAGTTACCGCTAGGCTTTAAAGGGTTAAAGGTTAACCGCACTACGTAGTGGATGTCTCGCTTAAAACTGGACATGGTAGGAAGCAACAGCCGGTTAGCTGTTTTCGATACGCCACTGTGAACGCAACTGTTCAAATATTACCCTCATCATTGGATCCATAGTTGCTAATAAAGAAAACCGACGTGGTTGTTTGGTCACATCATTATACCGTGTAGTGAGACTCACGCAGCAACATATGTGACGGATTAATTTTAATAAAGATTAAAAAGTGCTTTCCGGAAATGGCTCTAAAGCACTGATTCTCTGTGTTTAATATCTACCAACTCCTAAAAGTTCCAGACGTCCTTATGTCTAACACTGCGACAACAACAGTATATGTGTTTACATACTAATTAATTTACGGTTTATTGAACAACGCTGCAACTAGGTTAAGACACGTCATCTTCCACTGGTATTACAATTAGTGAATAATAAACTAGAAAGACTGAGAAAACCACGGTGTCCCTCCGTGAAGACAGCCCATGGAATGGGCAAGATGTTTACTAGTCATTTACCGAATACAAGTCAGAAGCGAGACCCCTACGGGCAACTTTCTCGGTAAACACTGACACTCGACAGACCTGGGGGGTCATCTTGATCGCCGGCGCAAAATACCCATTGGGTAAGAGACTGGACGCTCTGCACCGAGTGTTCGGACGTGGTTCCGACGACAGTAATGCTTGTGGAAACAAAACCCTACCGTAAAATTCCATTTTTAGGCGGCTCCTTTTGTTCCACGCACGTACTACAATTTAGAGTTTATTCAACTCTGCGGAATTATAGAGCATACTGAAGCAGTTCTCTCCTTAAAAATTCGATATCACGTGGCACATGTAGGCCTATATCTATACGGTATTTTAGAAGGCCTCCCTTGCTGAAGGAAAAATAAAAGTGCTGTGGCAATACAGCTAAGACGTGTGGCTACTGAGCTCACTAACGCGATAAATTACACAGAGCAGTGTTATACAGAAATAAGGACGAAACAGTACAAATACAATTTCACCATATAATCATATACAATTCCCACCATTACCGCGTTTTCAGCTACAACCTTGAAATATCTCGCACACGTCGGCAAGGCTCCATTAAACACAAAGGTATCGTCTTCAGTAATTTCTGAATCGCCTTATGTATCAACAGATGCAGTTTCTTTCACTGCGGAATCTCCGGTTATAGTACCTTGTCGTCTGTTCTTAAGTTCCGAAACAACAGGTACCTACCTACTGTAGTGAACGGTGTCCCAAACCAGCGTCCAAACAAGGAGGCCAGAATATAAAACCTCACCGCCGTGGAAGAACCTAAAACCTAAATGTCTCACCTCATTGCACTCAAACTAGACTCATAAACTATGCTGCAGATAAGTAAGACAAAAACTAAGAAACAAAGAGTCCCGTCAACTCATCGTAGAGGTACTGAACAGCCAGGCAAAGAACGAATCAACCAGCAACGCAACCAGTCAACAGGGGAGGAAGTCAGAGAATCAGTTAGTTAATAAACCAACTAACCAACAAAACACATAAAAATTTAAGACAACATAATTACCATTCAAGGATAAAGAAGGAAAAACATATTCATTTTTGAACGCCAATGATTAAAATGAACAGCATAAATCAGACATAATTCGAATTAAAGCACCAGTTATGGCGGAAATCATGATTCTGGCCGCAGAATGAGGGCGCAAATATTTGGCCGAAGGCCTACGAAGTTCTCTCGCTTCCTTACAGTTTATATTGAGGTAGCCTGTATGCTAGTACACCTGTGCTCCATTGCAACGCGGGTGGAACAGATCCACCAATTTTACAAACACTGAAAGCATTAAATCTTCTGAACACTGAGTGCATTGTGTTTTAGAGAAACCACCTTTATTCTAGTGTTTATTTAACAATGCTTTATTAACTATCAGATGCAAAGCGATTGATGGCAGTGTAAATCATGATCTGGGAATAATGCCGAGGGAAGTGGCCGTGGCCTATTCTAAGTTACCCTTCCGGCATCTGCCTGAGGAGACTATGATTACACTTTAAATAATCTATAACTGAGATCGTGGACAAATTATTCACACTCATGAAAACACTACACAAATTCACCTTCGTTACAGGGGCATTATATGTAGTAAGATACAGTATACGCAGTGTTTGATGGTTCAGGTCTTCTGGAATTTGACTCGGGTTCTCTACGTTTCGAAGGCAGTACGTTTTTTCGAAACGTCGGAAACCACTAACCCAGCCACAGAGCGTTACATCCCAGAACACCTGGAACCTAAACTACACCACTGTGAAAAACTGAAACCTTGTACGTACCATATTTAACACAGACGCACCAAGTGCTGAAGTACAAGTAGGTTTCACATATAGAGAGATTCAAAAGGGAAAACGAAAGTAGTCACTGGGAAGAAGAGGGACTTGGGACTGACACCGACCATAATTTGTCTAATCCGTAAAGACAAAAACAAAGTATTTTTATTATTTGTTTTTAACGTCGAACAATGTGTGCAAATGCAAGGCTAGTACAAATATTCGTAGATTCAGACTTATAATTCTTTACTCGATGTCTGCACGAAGTATATATACGAGTATGAGTGCAGAGGAGGTCACGTGCGTCATAATTTCATGTTTCGCAACAGAAACTAGCAAGGAATTTGATGTCATTTCGTACTGAGAGTCCAGCGTTGGCGGAATAATTTAATGTAGGTTCGTACCAGTTAGACAGAAAACGTGTTATATATAAAACCACAAAAAACAGCCTATCAAACAAAACCTGGCACATCAGTTAAAATACAAGTCTCATTATCACTGTAGGCTTTTCCTGAAACACCTGTCAAAATGTTGACTAAAGTCGGTCACATTAAAAATGCACTGTGTAAATTCAGAAACTAATTTACAACAGTACACTCTTATTTACAATAAATGAACAAACACCAATTAAGTATGCTAAGTCGCGCAGAATGTGTCTCTAAAATGCGCCAGCTCTAATGACTAATATTTTCCATACCTCTTTATGTTTGTGGATGATACAAATTAAAACTCAGAAAGTGAAAAATTTGTAAACATCTATAATGTTAAAGTCTACAGCGCACCTCGGTTGCAGTTTACAAACCACGCGCTAAATATCGTCATGTTCGCAGCCCTATTCCTGGCATCCCTCACCCTTCCATCTGCACAGTAAATGAACAACTGCTTTTTAACTGTGACGGCTCTAAACCTTCATAAAATTCATGACTCTGGAGTCGAGATCAGACATGGCATTCACATCAAAGAAAATAAATGAGAGGCAAGATTTTATCTCCGATGTCTCCCGTGGGAAGATGTCCCTATGCTCAAGTAGTATAATAAGTCATTTTTTGTGTTAGTTGTCGACCGTGCTCCGTTTGTCTTTCGGGTGCATAAACCCATTATAATGTGTAATTAATCTCTTGCGGACAGTACCCCAAACCATCCCTTATATTGAAATTATATCGCAGCACACGTGACACTGCACATGTCAGCAGATGGACGTGAACGGACTTTCATTCATTATTCTGTCATCATCATCATCATCATCATCATCATCATCGTCGTCGTCGTAGTCGTCGTCGTTGTCGTCATCGCCGCCGTGGACTGAGTGGCTGGCAATCGTGTTTAGTATTTGTGAGGTCTGAAGTTCGAACACTGGCCTGGAGACCAGCAACCGTTCGTATTGCCTTCAGAAAATTCTGCGATAACATTACCTGCAAACCGCACGACCCCTTACGCTGTCTTTTCAATTCATCCTTTACGGTCGTCTTACTATAGAATGGATTACCAACATCGATTAGACTGTATTGGCCGATTTCAGTATCGCTACCTGGCAATACAAGAGTCACGGCATAAGTCATATGAAATTTATTTTTAGTCAAATTTTAGCGAAGCAGAAAATGGAGCATATATGTTTGAAAGCACATGGCATATAATTGCATACGTTACCGTCAGAGAGGAATATGTGTACAGGAGCCATTGGCAGAAGGCAAGCAAGTAACACATCTTTTCAATCATAGTTTGTTTTGTTTTGCCATTTAGAGAGAATATGAAGCAAAGAGTCCAATACAGAATACTGGTACAAACTCTTAACAACTTTCAAAGTAATCACTGAGGTTGTCTGCAGTCGGGTAGGCAGCCAGCACTATCGCCATCCACTGACACTGTAATCCGCGCCACCTCGCGCCGAACATTCCAAAACAACTCTGCCAACGCAACGATGTTGACGTAGGAAATGCGTGTCCACTGCTGTATATACACCGCCATCTGATAACATGTACAAGTACATGCCACGTGTTTTCCACCATATAAACTCCATTTCCGGGCTTGCCATATTTTTGGCCAAATAGTAGCCATGACTTACGAAGTGACCCAGGTATTTCTACATTCTTAACATGAAGTACCTCTGAAGACGGTTATTAATAAACTGAAGCTTGCGTGTTAAATATTTTGTATAATAAACAAATTTCATATTGTGTACCATAGACTGATTTATCATCATCACGGATTAAGGAGTTAACCGTTCAGGTTTTAGAAATTTCTGAAGTGCAGTTACAAATGTCGCCAAAGATCATCTACTTCAGAACAAGTAAAATTACTAAGAAAGTGCTAAAACCGTCACCTCCATGTTATCCATGGACGCCCCACGTCCTTCATTTCTGTCAGTATATACTAACAAAATGTTCTTCAGACAGGGGGCATTCTGCCCTTCAACAGTGTCCCAAACATCATAGCTCACGCACAGAGTTAGTTACTACACCTGCGCACAGTTTCAACAGTGTTCCAAACATCATACCTCACGCACAGAGTTAGTTACTACACCTGCGCACAGTTTCAACAGTGTTCCAAATGTCATAGCTCACGCACATAGTTAGTTACTACACCTGTGCACAGTTTCAACAGTGTTCCAAATATCATAGCTCACGCACAGAGTTAGTTACAACACCTGCGCATAGTTTCAACAGTGTTCCAGACATCATAGCTCACGCACAGAGTTAGTTACTACACCTGCGTACAGTTTCAACAACCGATAACTAATTATTTGGATGTGTTAGTTGACTCTAAAATGCAAACGTTAGGAGCTGGACAATCGAAGAATCATGGCTGGATTCCCGGTAGGGACAAGAGAATTTTCTCGACTGCAAAGCCCCGGCAAGGCTGGTTCAGAACGAGGGCAGCTGCACATCCACTCATTCGTTGGTCTTCTTGGCGTGCACAGGGAACGGAAGAAAAAAGAAGACAAACTTCTTTTAGTAAATCTTTCCCTATTATTTGACGCTGCGTAATTATTCTGTAGCTACCCCACCGTAATTACGTACAGCCTAAGATGACACACTGGACTGGAAATGTTCTGGATGTGGTTGTGAAAACCACATATAATTCAGACACTGCTTTCTGGGATGTGATAATTGAGACGTAATACGTTGCAGCAATTTCTTGTACAGTCTACAAAATGTCTCTGCAAAATAATAATCGTAACGACTGTGACGGTTGACGGACTTGGCAGGCCTATGTGACGGATGGTACCGTCATTCGAGGCGTCACCACTAGCAGGAGTATAACCGTATTGAGAAAGGAAGTGGCTAATATTTTTTACGTAGAATACGTCTTTGTTCGCAGGTAGTATGGGGGGTCGTTCCGGGAAATCGAGCGTAACGAAATTAGGATAGATTTCACACGCTTACTGCTATGCGTACAATAGTCGGAGGCACATGGCAACAGTATCAAGTGATAGACCACAGACGTACGCGTGATACTTGCTGCGACTTATTGCGATCTTGTCCTTTAGACGGCGCGGTCATGCGTAGGTGCGCGAGGCAAAAATGACGCTATTCCGCGCCACTGCGGCAGTCATTACTCAGCTTTCGAAGAGGCCTCACGCGTGTTTAACCAATCAAACGATTCGTAATAACGAGTTCTACAATACTGAAGTGCAAAACCAGTGAACTCATAACCGTAACCTAGTGCAAAAGTGGAAAAAGTGACAAAAATTTCGAGCTAACTTCGAAATGTCGCAACATTTGCAAAGAAAATGTGTAAAACGATATAAGATTCGGGTGTTGGAAGAAAGAATGCAAAATGCCAGACAAAATGAGGGGCCATTGAGCGGCGCCGAGCGAGCAGGGCGCTGGAGAGAGCGTTGCAAAACTGCTGCGCGCGGCTTCAACGTCGGCGCTAGCACTTCCACCACACAGCCAGTGGTGCCTATGGATGTCAACGACATTTACTCGATCGACGATGTCCTATCCTCATCGGGTTTCACCAAAATTACAATGGTCACAAACGATACGAGTCGAGAAACGAGTGCTGGAGCGGGCGTAAGCGCAGCATCGGAGGCCGCAGTGAACACAGAGCCACAGTACGAGCGAGCGCCCGACTACTCACGCTACTACGAGCTGGCCGACGCAGAACTAAAGAAAACGTTCACCGACAACACGTTCGGTCATGCTTGCGGTGTGTGCGACCGTCTGTGGTTCAAGACCGACTTGAAGAGGATCGACAAACAGTTCGAGTTCTTGCGACGCCATTTCCCCGACGAAGACGTGACAGCGTTCGAACTGTGCGCTACTTGCCGTAAAGACATAAACAATGGCAAACTGCCCACACTGTCAAATTCATCGAAATAAAATGACATTGTTTCATTACTACACACCAACGACACTGACGTATTCTACGTAACGGATGTGTCCCCGACACTGCCCTGCCCGAATTTTTTCTCACTCATAGGGTTACACACAGTAATGTTTCTTACATTTCTGAAGACAAAAACTGTATTGTCGGTGTTGGTCGGTCAAGGGATAACGCGGTGGAGGCGGGGGGGGGGGGGGGGGTGGGGCGGGGAACACTTCACGGGGGAGCAAGCCCGCTCGCGCCTTTTCCATTATCGGCTTTGCAATTAACGGCTCCCGCTCTATGCGCACCGTCTGAACTGCCATGAACGAAAAGGGGAACAAAAAAAGAGAGAAAAGAATAAAGAATTACACACGAACACAAGTAAGGGCAGTTACAGCATACGAAGGTGAAAAGGAATGATAATGCAAATATTGATTCGGTTTTTAGCATCTGCTCAACAAGTGCAGGATCCTGTAACACGAAATAGCATCCACAGTTTCCACACAACAATCAGATACGGCAGATGTCGACAGCAGCGCCGCGAAGCTTGCTCTCACGTGGTGATAGCTGAACGAATAACAGACAGCATGTGTTGGTGGTACCAGGCCTTGGTTCTTCGGTGACCTGGCGCGGCGTACGTTGCTGGCCACGCAACATGCGTTTAAGACTGAAGACCTCAAACACGCCGCGGCGGAACCTTAAATCTTGCAACTGACACGTACATGCGTACTAGCCAAAATAACTTGCATCCTTAAATGTGGTGTTTAACTGACGGCAGCGAAACCTGTTCCTAACGAAGAGAATATTCCTGTATATTTGAAAGAAATACAAGGAAATTAACGGATATTTCTGGATAGGATTCATAAGCCTTTTTCCTATTGCACTGATTTCTAGAGCTTATCGTAGCTTAATCTTGTGCTGTTAATATTACAGGCTATTAAGATAACGTAGATTTACAGACCAACGATGAAACAGGGGTATGTTTTGTGAGGCAGCAGTTCAGAAACGTGCAGGCAGTTATGAGATAGAAACACGATCACAGCACTGCTTCTAAATATGTTTTTGTTTTATTATACACTGGCCTAATGGCCAGACCGTGTGATCCTAACACGAGTGGTTCTTCCATGTCTTACACACGTTAACAGAAATTGTTTCCGTGCATCTTCAGGTAAGTTGTGTTGCATGTGTCCGACTTTAACCGAAGTTGGAAAGTCTCGACAGGTTCTATTAAAAGCCGCAAAAATTATATGTATTCCTTTAACGACGAAACGTGTCTGTTTTGTATAAGAACACAGTGCATACCACGCAATAAATACTTTCCACCTCAGTTACACAAAACCAATATTTTAATTCTGTATAACACAAAAGTGGTTGTTTGTTCTGAGATCCGTACAAAACATGCAAACGCAATGTCAGCATCATGCAGAAACTTGAATGTTACACCTGGTGGTACGTAAAGTAACCGCTAGGCTTTAACCGGAATCCCTCTGGCGGGAGTCACCCTGATACTTGCAGACGGACGGACGTGACGAATTTCATAGTTGCTTCTAGCTTTGAGAATGCGTTTCAAAATATGAAAAAGGAATTAAAAAGTTTTCTCACAATAAATAATATGAATTGTTGGATAATATGTCGTTACAAGTTGCAGCGCAAATAATGTCGCGTACTGGTGTGTGTGTGTGTGTGTGTGTGTGTGTGTGTGTGTGTGTGTGTGTGTGTTTGAAAAAGAGATTTTTATTTTTATATTCGTGCAAAATAGTTTCTTTATGATCACATTTAGGCGCTGTAATTCCCACTGCACCATGAGTGGCGCAGAGTGACACTGAAGGCGGGTAACAAATTGATTAATGCACCACAACAAAGTTAAGTTGTTTTAAAGTGTCTGTACCTACAGAATTTAACTTAATGAAGCTGAGAAGAGGGAAGAGAAAGGATGAAGGGAAGAAAATAATAAACTGGGAGAAAAGAAGAGCAAGAAGAAAATTTCAAGATAACTGCAGGCGAAAGGGAGGGAAGCACGAGATCAGCAATTGTCAGAGTCAACGCAGTGTTTCACTACGGCAGACGTACGGTTCTTTGGGCGCAAGAGGACGTGTTCTTTCGCAAAACACAAAAGATAAATAAAAGTCTGTTACTAAAAGTGAGGGAATACTGGTGGATTGATACAAATACGTCTCCCTTTTAATTTAAGTTTACTGACTTATTTTCTTACAGCATCTTTAATACATCACTTCCTATGTTACTCACGTTACAGTATACCCACTTACGTCACCATGAAACGTTAATTCTTATCACGAAATACTCGTTTTTAAGCGCATTCGCACAGTCGCCAAAACAGCATATTAGCTTCACTATGTTCGTCCGTCCGTCCATCCGTCTGTCCGCACGGCTCCCACTGGACGAATATTTGTTAAATTTGATATTGTGCACTCTTAGGAAAATCTGTCCATCAAAGCCAAATTTGTTTAAAATCGGACAAAACTTACGCACAATTTGCACAAAAACCTAAGGGTGTTCCATATTTTTGGCAGCGACATATATAGGACAAAAATGCAGGGAACACATGGTTGTGCTTCCACGGCACGCTTACTATACAGCTGACATTTCTAACAGCGTCACATGTACATCAGTAACACAAAGGGAACGCATTTTTGCGTTTCTATGGCACAAAATGTTATGCGGAGGCGCCATCATCCTACGTTATGCGCACACTGCCTACCTTGTTTACAGTTGTAGTAGGAGGGTCGGTCAGAACATAACTTCACGGCGCATACATTCCGGGTTCCGGCTGTAAAGAGAACAGTTCAGATATAACTGAACTGCTATCCTGCTGTTATGTCACACACGGCCCGCCACACCAGGAGCACTCACCATATAGTGGGAATCAGTTAAGTAACTTAATAGTTTTTAATTTACATTTGTTGCTAGCCTCACTCCGTCGAGTGCAATGCTTAAAGAAAATTAGTGTCAGGAGCTTGCGGAAGGTTTCTTTTATGTATTTTTCATTTTTCTCTTTCCCTCCCTCGGCTCTCTGTCTACAGGTCTTACTTATTTTACATTTTGCTTTCCGAATCACTCTTTTTTCCACTCTTATTTTTGTTTGTATATTTTTCTTTAGTTTTTTCCACCCAAGAGAGCACTGCTGTTGTATAACAATGGTTCGTTACATGTATCATCTCACACTCTTCGTCGTGTCATTTAACATACTCAAGCCAACTCCGTTCGGCAGACAGATCGCGTCCAAACGCTCCACAGACACGGTATTAGTGTTGTTAATTTTTACGCTCTTCCGCAAATTGCGAAAAGCGACATTTAGCGTCTTGTCTGTTCGTCGGTCCCTCCGCATGGGACAACTCGGCTCGCACTGGATGGATTCTCATGAAATTTGATATCTGAGTACATTGATAAAATTCAAATTTCATAAAAACCTGACATCAATAAGGGGCATTTTACTTGAAGACCTATGTACATGTACGACAGTATCTCGCTAAATTTTTCTTAGAATGAATAATTTTTTAGATACAAGCTGTACAGAAAATCAAGACACACGTTTTATGTTCTGTAACTTTTTCCGAAAATCGCGCCGTTTATGAGAAAATGTGCGAAAATATGGTAGAGCCGAATAGGCCACAGGTAACAATATAATACGGCGCATAGGTTTTGCATGCTGGGTAACAGGCTACAAACACGCACTCAAAAGACATAATACCTATCGCCTTTTCACTGCAACAATTGGTAGGCGAACGCGCCTCAATGTTACATTGTACGAATATTTCCTATCTTGTTAATGTAAACATGATCAATCTAACTCTTTACATTCACTGCATTTTATTGGAAATCAGAAATACAAAAACAGCATTTCATTAAACTACCAAAAATATAAGCCTATTATAACGTGCAACTTAACGTTAAATAAATAGGCACAATTTCAGAAGCAGAAAATAGCTACAAAAGCAAACAGCAGCTGGAACATAATAACAATAGTGATAAAGATACTGTATGACTACAGCACACCAACTGGAAGTATTTACACAGAAACTGGGGTGACCCAACATGTTTGTATCGCCAGCACGTTATACAATAAAACTGTTGGGGTATCCCAACCTCTGTGAACATGGTTGGTTCGATCTAATGACGGAAAAAACCTTGCATGATACGACGAAATAATTCACACCATTTTGGAGGGAGGAATGTGGAGGACAGTCGCATTTGTCCTCTATGTGTAAATCAAACACGAGCTCACAACGTAATTTAAATGAAAAGCAACAAACACAGTACAGAATTTTCGTGACAACACAGTCCGAGCACAGTTTCGGTCCTGTCCTATATGTCTGAATCAGACCACAAAAGGTCAGTCCGCATTTATGGACTTTTCTGTTCCTTAAAAGACAACTGCATGTCGTTACATGGCTCATAATGCACTATGACCACAGATATTTTAGTAAAATTTAATGACAATGGGAATGCTGTCTATATTTTACATGAACTTTGAAAAACACCTAAAGAAGCAGGGAAGCCTCGAGGTGCCTTCCCGTTGTAAAGAACATTCGAAGGGAAAAGAAACGCTACTAAGATCAAACGCAAAAAGCAGCTGGAATGGGCTAACATTAAACAAACCGTTACGCCTTCGATTAATACACAAAAAATTCTCTGACTCATCCCAAAAACTGACATCAAATATATCCGATCTCTAGGCTACTACATAAACTGAAATATTACAGGAGCAAAACACCAAACATTACTCTAAATCCAAACACCATTCCCAGCCGCATTTCACCTTCACATAACGATGTAAAGACCTCACTACTCCTATTTGAAAGACATAAGCCCCTGTTCTGCTGTCGTCATGCAGAAGAAACCCTGATGAACGGAGACATGGCAGACAGACCAAGCATTAGCATGATCGCGTCATCCAATCCCACAACATATTTTCTGCATTTCCCATCATACAATATTTATGTGATGATTGAATAAAATACAAGAGGCACTAAAAGGACTCTCCATTTCAACCCTCCTTTCTGTGTTTTGGGAATAGCGACTGAGCTGCACGTTCTCAGTACCTATCCGTGAGGGATTTTCAAAAGACTTCTGGTGCTTCGCTTGGTGGGAAGGGAGGACAAAAAATCGAAAAAGAACAACTTTTTTTATAGTATATAAGGGATAACGACGTGTAGCTGGGAGGGGTGAAAAATAGGGAGGAAAGGGACGCTCGATTTCTCCAAAGGGTAAACAGAGACTAGGGAAAATAAATTTACATGAATCTTTCAACCTGATGCTACTCTTAAAACCTACTGAGGAAACAGCCTTTTTGGAAATTCATGGTACACCCCCTCACTCTGTTTCCTGCCTACTTAAAGGTAGATGAAGTCGATCACCCGATCAAGAAAGCAATTCGACGTGAAATGGATAAAAAAGACGACTACGTGACTAGAACTTATCAGCTAAAACATCATCAGTTTATTTTTTTATAGGAAGAAGTAGGAGTTACTCTTTATGGGTACTTACAAGAAAAATAAAACAGACATGCAAATTGTTTACAGGTAACTGAATATCCACGGCACCAATAATTCAGTACACCTTTGGACTCAGGATATGTAGACCTATATACTGTGTAGCGGCCGATTTTTCTGGTTATGCAACAGTAAGTGTGTCAGTGATTCTTTTGTTGAATTCAAACAATCATTTAGAATTTTACAAGATGTTCGAGAACATCTTGAAATTGAATGGTACACATCAGCTTCTGGTTTATGCTGATGATGTTAATATATTGGGTACAAGCATACATAGTATAAAGACAAATGCAGAAGATTTAATTATTGCTAGTAAGGAGATTGGTCCAGAAGTAAATGCTGAGAAAACTAAGTACATGGTCATGTCTCGAAATCAGAATGCACGACACAATCACGACATAAATATAGATAATAAATCCTTTGAAAGGGTGGAAGAATTCAAATATTTGGGAGCAACCCTAACGAATCGAAACTCCATTCATCAAGAAATTAAGAGCAGATTGAAGTCGGGGAATGCTTGCTACCATTCGGTGCAGAATCTTGTCTTCCAGGTTGCTATCCAAAAACACAAAGATTAGGGTATACAGAACTATAATTTTACCTGTTGTTCTGTATGGATGTGAAACTTGGTCTCTCACACCGAGGGAGGAACAAAGACTGAGGGTGTTAGGGAATAGGGTGCTGAGGAGGATATTTGGGCCAAAGAGGGACGAGGCGACAGGGGATTGGAGAAGACTACATAACGAGGAACTTCATGACCTGTACTCATCACCAAATATTATTCGGGTAATCAAATCGAGAAGACTGAGATGAGCAGGGCATGTGGCACGTATGGGGGAGGAGAGAGGTGTATACCGGATTTTGGTGAGGAGACCTGAGGGAAGGCGACCACTTGGGAGATCCAGGCGTAGATGGGAAGATAATATTAAGATGGATCTTCGGGAAGTGGGATCGGGGGCATGAACTGGATTGAGCTGGCTCAGGATAGGGACAGGTGGCGGGCTCTTGTGAATGCGGTGATGAACCTTCGGGTTCTATAAAATGCTGGGAATTTCTTGACTAGCTGAGAAACTGTTAGCTTCTCAAGAAGGCCTCTGCTGCATGGAGTTAGTTAGTTAGTTAGTTAGTTAGTTAGTTAGTTAGTTAGTTAGTTAGTTAGTTAGTTAGTTAGTTAGTTAGTTAGTTAGTTAGTTTGAGAACAGGGCGCTAAGGAAAATATCTGAATGTAAATAGACGGAAGCAGCCCGATGGTGGACAAAACTGCATAACGAAAAACTTCATAATTTGCATTTGTCGCCAGATATTCTTACGATGCTCAAATCAAGGCGGGTGTGACGGGCGAGGCATGTTGCACGCAGACAGGAGAACAGAAATGTATACTGGCTTCTGAAAGGAAAATGTTAAAGTGGCCATTTTGAAGACCTACGTTTATATCGGAGGATAAAAATAAGTGGGTCTTAAAGACACAGAAAAGCACAGGGTAAAATGGATTCATGTGGCACAGGTAGGGTCTAGTAGTGTGACCTTGCGGCCACAGTGACAAGTGTTCGCTTTGTACAAAGTTTGGAGAATATTTTGATTAGTTCAATAACTATCACATGCTGAATACTGCTCAATGGAGGTAGTTACTTAGGTGTACGTCGTTATAAGTGTTGAAGCTGACGTGCTGAACTGGATTTGGAGGAGGCATAAATCAGTGAAATTATGGAGAATGTCAGCGATCAAGTAAACTTGATTTATATGTAATTCTCGACGACAGTTTAACCTTGTTCCTATACCATTCTATTACATCACAACAAGTTGGCGACACTGGCAGCCTTGGGCAAGTCCTCAAGATCCAGTGTCTAACGCGTGGGGAGGGAGACCCGAGAAGACCGTAGTGCATAGTAGGCTATCAAGTGTAGCATTGCAGGAATCAAAGAAGTTCACGATGCTGCTGTAGTGTGGCAAAGTGAAAGGCAAGAACCAAGTCGAAGATGGCAAAAAGAAGGTAAAGACAACGTTGAAAACTTAAGAGGGAACGAAAGAGAAAGTACAAAATGTGATAAGAAATTTTGGCTTCTTTTCAAGCCACAAAGGGGACAGAATCCTTTCCCTCCATTATGTGAGGACGCAAAATAACAAGCGGAGTCGACTGACCTAAGATTTTCTAAGATCCCGTTGTTTTAAGCGTCGTCTGCATTAATGTTACACCTCGCAGTATCAACAACACACCACATTTCAACATGTTCTAAAACACGTAATTTTCTTCAGAGATAATGGACTTACACAGTCTACGTTCTTTTACTGAGGCACTTTCCCGTCTCCACTTTTGCATAACATATCTCTAAGACCTATTTTCAGCAAAGCCTAGACCTCTCTAAAATGCTGCATTTCCAGTTTCCTTTGCATCTTTCCTGCTCTGCTTACTCCATTCTTATTGATCATTTTAATAAAATTCGGTACAAATTATACAGATTTAGAAAAGTTCTTCATTACAACTTCCTTTATTCTCCTAGTAAGTTCTGGCGTTTTTTTTCCTCTGACACCCTTAATATGTGGGTTTTCCTTTGAGTAGAAAACCAAGTTTCACACCTGTAACCAACAGCAGGATAACACAGGAACACTTAGTTATGAACTAGAGTGACAATGGACTGAAAACAGGCAATCGATTCCCGGTAAGGGTAGCAAATTTGCTCCACAGCTTCCAGAAGGTCTCCGTACACCAGTCACCCTTTTATCCAAAGTTCATCGACCGCAATACGGTGGGTTGCTGTTGAAGCACACGGATAGTTTCCCGGCGAAACAATTCACAAAATTACAGTTTTGTATTTTCTGATATTTAGATCTTCAGAGGCAACTACGAAAATGGAACAGCCTGAAGTCATTGGCATTATGCATTTTCCGACTGTACCCCTTAATTACACCTTAAATAAATTAAGCTACCGCATCTCTAAGAAATGTGTTAAAGTCGTTGTTCATAAGACTGTTACAAAAGCTGTTCTAACAGTTAACGTGGTCTACAAAGTCCTCCACGAGAAGCTGATGGTAGCAAGGTCGGGGAAGATATATCTCTAGCCCCTAATACATGTCAAATCACATTCACAAGGATGTGCCAGTAGATCCTAACTTGAACGTGTTCTATCCAGTCCACCTCCTAGTCCTGATTTATCTAAGATCCATTATAATAGCTCTCACCTACCTCAGTGCCTCTCAAACGGTCTCTAATCTTCAGGTTTTGCGACTAAATTCCTGTATGATTTTATCATCTTCCCCATATCCCCAACACACTATCATCTTATATTCCTTGATTTAATTACCTTAATAATATCTGATGCCGAGTATAATCTGTGACGCTCCTTATTACGTAACGTTCGCCGTTCTTTCTCCGATCCGTTGTCACTTAGTCCCCATAATATTTTCCTCAACGTTATGGATTTTTTAAAGTATATCTAAACCCCTTTAAGAAGCAAGATTCGTTACTTGTGTTCATCAGTACTGTCTGAAATGTATAAGAAAATCTAAAAAGACCTTGGAAACTGTTTCTAATTAAAACTATTTTTGAATTGCTTAGGCTAACAGACGGTAAAGTCAAAGGGTACCACGATGAAACTCTTGAATTTGGAAGAATATGTATGGAACCGGTGGTGATCTGTTTGAAAATGACCTGAAGGGAATGAGTGAGGCACTGAACACATCTCAGTATTAATAGCAAAGTGTAGAGCCAGAATCGAAACCAACATTTTATGAATATTAATTAAGATTGCTAATCACCATAAAACCTGGTGGAAGTACTTACATTAACATTTTAAAGACTGATGTTAACGTAAATTATATTTACAGTTTCATTCCGTACCGCGCAGTAAGCACACTCCATCTCAGTTACAAAAAATAATCGATCAGGGCTGTACAGGAAAACAGTCGCTGTTATGAGATCTATACAAAACACATAAGTGCACTCTGTGGAAAGGTTATCACTTTTCAGTATTAAAAATGTTGATACGTAAAACAAACACTAAGCTTTAATGATCCAAGTGTTAAACAACTGCCAGTACAAAAAATTATACTTCATTACATGTGCGTAAAACACAAATAATTCATTTTTTATGAAGACATCAATTACCAACGCAAATTTATGTGACGAAGTAAGTTAAAAGCGTGTGTGACAGAGACACAAAAATTTAAAGATTTTACAGAATGTGGGTATCTGTTCCCTTTTTCTTTCTTTCGGCTATAATTTCTGTTGTACTATCTTCCATACTAAAAGCTAACAGCTCATGGAAAAACGTACTCTTAATACCCTCCCCATCCTCATCTTAGGCACACACAATAATACATTCCGCATTTCTGTCCAGTTTATCTAAGAACTACTCTCAAGAGTGCAAATAAAGACATGTACTTACTTTAAACGCAACGTCCCTGTGCTAGGATGGCGCTGGTGATACGACCGGTTCCACCACACTTCAGCATTCACATGAAACCGCACTCATCGCTTTCGCCATAAATGCAAGCAACGTCTTCCGATTATATTCATTTGGATTAGTTCTGTATCATTAACATACCACCATATCACTACCGTTCTTGAATCCTTCACCACACTACTTTAAATCTGACCACAATAACAACTAGTTGAATGCAGTGTTCAGTTAATCAGACTGCCTGCTGCAACCCAAGGTCATCACAACATGGCACAGAGGACGCACTGCAGTCCACCTGCACAGTAACAGCGCCAATCAACTCCCCTGCCCTGCAAGTCAGTGTTACCAACCTATTATGTAGTTAGAATCCATTGGCATTTACTTGACAGACGCTGGAAATGGAGAAATTAATGTCCTCTTAAATGTTTCGTGCACCAATTACAGCACGCATTTAACAGAAATGAATATAAGCATTAAATTATTAAATTATAGTACCTGTAGCCATTTCGCCTACACTGTCATACCTGATACCCTCTTGTCTATCAGCATAAAAGTTGTAAGGGGCTGGGTTAAACCTGTGCTTATCGCGCATGACACAGCAATTTGTCATAACTCATCGATACACAGTTTTATAGGAGACAGAATCAACGTGACAGATCATTAACAGACCAACACTTAAAACAAATTATGTTTATAAGAAGACATAAGGAGAAGCAATTTTTTGTGGATACAACATTCTGATAAAAGGGGTGCTTGTAATCCAACTGTCTAGTAATGCGGAAATCTCAGTTTCACGAATTGTGTGGGTTATGACAGATTGCTGTTTCATGAGCGATACGCTTTCACCTACCTACCTAATAACATAGAGGAATTTGTATTAATTACTGCCATATATACTCTCAAATTAAATACTGCTGCTAAATATGATTGCAGAGAGTCCCCGTTATCTGAATCCCTGCTGTCCGTTTCCTTGCATACTGGGGCTATGATTCTGAGGAAATAATACTTAGAAATTCGCAGCTATTCCGAAGATCACGTGCGTTATCTAAAAATTTTCCAAGAAAGAGACGCTTCCAGTCAGTTTTCTGCACATACTGGGCCAAATTATTGACAAAAATGAGCAAAAATTTTCCGCACTCGCGGGAAGGGCATTCGTGGAGTAGAGACTTTCCACGAAAAAAAAAGTTTTAATCTTGCGTGAACCTGTAGTTTTATTCACTCTTCTGTTCATGATCCAAGCCCTTGCGCATGACTTCTGGACATTCAAGAAGACAGGGTTCCAAGAGGCGAATACCCATGATAACAGTGGTTGTTAATAATAATAATAATAATAATAATAATAATAATAATAATAATAATACACACATGCCCAACCCTGTGTGTGAAGAGGGAGATGTCACAGTGTTATGGAATCAAGCAGTACACACAGACAGAGAAGTTACAGCAAATAGGCCAGATATAATAATTAAAAACAAAAAAGAGAAAACATGCACACTGATAGATGTGGCAATACCAGCAGACAAAAACGTTGTGCAAAAGGAAGCGGAAAAGAGGTTAAAATACGAGAGTTTATGTATAGAGATACAACGAATGTGGAACCTGAAGTGTACAATTGTACCAGTAATAATTGGAGCCACTGGAATAGTAATGAGAAGCTTAAAGAAAAACTTAGAAGCTATACCAGGAAAACATTCGATAGATTCACTACAAAAGACAGCTATACTTGGAACATCACACATAATACGGAAAGTTCTGCAGTGTGAAGCTTGAAGCCTGAGCGGTGGGGATCACTGCTGGTTCAAGAGACGTACCAGGAAGAAAAGGCCTGTGACAAGAGACACACACATAATAATAATAATAATAATAATAATAAAATTGCTCCAAATGTGTATAAAATCAATAAAAACACAGCACTCTATGCAAAGTTATTCCTGTTCTGGGCTGTAGTCAATGACAGATCACAATTTAAATCGGCTGCTAAATACGCAACTCTTTGCCACCAGCGCGTTAGCTAACACCGACAAATTCTAGGCAACTACCGAAAAGTCACCTGCAAACCGAAAAATTTCAATGAGTAATTCATGGTTTGTAACTCTTTCAATTAAAAACTCATAGCGTCCCACACATACACGCATGTTGCAATCATACGCCACTGTCAGAAATGCTGCTGTTTAGAAAGAACAATAAGAAAGAACCCACGTTCACACATGACTGCAAATGGGGGGAAAAGCAATTGGAGGCGTTTTCGGTTATTTCAAAATATTTAGCTCTACGCTGCATTAAAACCAGCTCGAAAACAAGAATCTGACATACTTGAGCAGTGACACACTTTCCGTGAGCATATCTGATTAATATTTATTTGCAACAGCTCCTATACACACCGACCCGGTCCCTGTAAAACCATATTTACATTATTTGATGTGGACGGAAATTCCTCGCTTAAAGGGAATTTCCTTCAGTGGCGTTTAACGGATCAAAATTTGTCACGGATAACGAAGTTCTATCTACTGAAATTAGCGCAGACAAGGCAATTATATTAAATAAATATTAGTATAATAATAATAAAAAACTATCAATTCTTTTCCAATGGCGCAATAGGCCCTCGTGGGTCAGAGCATCCTCATTATCGAGGCTTCACGATCACACTTAATTACAAGTTGCTTTATGAAATATTTTATAAGCAAATTAAACTTTACAGAAACGTTCGGCAAGTAAATTTAAGAATTTTAATCCTTACAAACGGACAGGCTAACAGCACTAACCCGTCGATCCCAGAGGTCGTGCGGTGGATGTAAGGCTTAGATCTGTAGCCGCTTGATGGTTGGGAGTGCGGGTTCGAATCCCGGCTAAGGGAATGCATGTTTGTCGCTTGTATTTGTTCTGTGTTGTGTAGGTAGCGGCCTCTGCGACGAGTTTATCACTCGTTCAGAGGAGACCTACCAGACTGTGTGTTTAACTATGAGTGATCTAGAAACCTCAATAACGAGGAGGCCTAGGCCCGATATGGTCTGTTGCGCCACAGAAAAAATAGTATTAATGGATATTAAAGATAATGAAAATGCCGAAGAAACCGTTCATTTATCTTGAAAAACTCTCAGCCTGGTGCATTTCTCCTCTCCATTCAACTAACATTCAAGTACAATATGTGTTGTGCGACTGACAATTACTCATATAGTCCAGACACTTCCTGATTCTACTAACCTGGAAACTCTAGAATATTTACAGGAGGCAGCCCTCAAATAACTGCCTTACTCAGTTTCACCTACAATACTTCCGTCTTCTGGGATGTCATACCATTTTGTCTGGTACATAATCATCGAAGATTCGCAGTACCCTGCTGCCTCCATCTTCAGTTTATACTACAACGACTCATGGTCGAAGCTAGTTCATATTTTAATAACCCTTCCTCTGACACGTGTTTCACAGAACATGTTCATATAACAGTCTAGGCCTGTATTCTCGATGTACGAAGTCGCATCAAATGCTTCATCCTTCCCCTCACATTCTCGGAGCGGTTTTAGAGATACAATCTTAAAGCAGGTGTGGCACCCTCAAAGTGTGGCACAATTCAAGGCAGTGTTCCCATTATTTATACGCTATATAAACTATAAAAAAACAAAGAATCATTTCCATCCCTTCCTTTGCCTCTCATTATCTTGCATCATGCAAATTCTATCCACTTGCTAACAGTTTGCTACACCTAGCCGTCAAATTAATCTATAAATTCACATACAGGCAAGAATATATGCCAGTGTAATTTTACAAGTTGTGAAGTTCTACTAGGCAGATTCTGCCACATAAGCTAGTTTCTCGTTCACGAGTTCCACCAAAATACCTGGTCACATAATTTAGAAATAATTATGGAAAGGAACTTTCTAAGTGACCTAATTGTTATTAGCTCAACTAATTCCAAATCTTGCAAGAGACATCGTGTTTTAATTACTGACTTTATTTACCTTGGTTTATGTACATTTTAATTATAGGCCTACTAGTAGAATTAATCTCTCATATGTATCCTTAATTAACTCCAAGGAAGACGGTGCTCTCTGGCAAACACATAGTCATTCAGTAAATAAATTTATCTGCAGTTAGTGGAATATTAAGGTTCAGTGCAGACTTCAAAAGTCTCGCCAGAGGGCTGTATCTCATTGGTAATGTACTACGAAAAGTCAGTGATTATTTAACCGTTTAAAATTAAGTCTATTCGTAGTTCTTCGCCTGTAAAAGTCAAACATCACTCTGGACAATACCGGGGTTACTTATTTTACTGGAAACTCAAGAAAAATAAATTCTGTTGACATCTCTAAACACACAAAACAGACGCAACCTCGTGACGTTTTTTTACACAGCCTCTCATTTATTCAAACATCCTTTCTCCTGTCGAGAACCACTGAAAATATGTTAGACAAAGTGAAGAGACAAATTAGTCTGGCAACAAAGGAGCGGTTTAGGAGACGCACGGAAATGAGATAGAGTCTCTTCAGGCAAGTGCGGCAACGTTATCTCAAAGCAGACCATCACTGTTACATATCCAAAGCCATTAAGCACCCTATTGTCATTCCACCATGATGCCTATGCTTGGATAACTCTCCGTACTCTAGCGTGTCCTTCGCTTCTCCTCGTTACCTGAACTTTGACACTTCTCCCGCAGCAACATAAATTTCAGCAATGACCTTGGACTAGTCTACTTCATCCTTTTTAAAAATATTTTGCTAGGTGGAATTAAGCCAATAAGTCGGCCCAATGAATACAGTAAGAACAAACTGGGGTCCCGGCTGGCGCAGGGCTTTTTAGTGTTCTTTACAGACAGTCAGCGCACGCAACAGGATTTGTCATTCTGTCGGTACGTACCGGTATGATTTAGCTTCAACAGTACTAAAATCTTGCTATGCGAATTATGAGGTTTTCGAAGCGGCGTAGCTGAGGATTCGGATCGGAGATCTTGAAGGCGAAAACAATATGTTCTTTTGAAACATCGGAATTAGGTTAACCGTAATGCAGCATCACATCCCAGAAGAACGGAATCCTCATATTCCTACTATTTTCATATTGAAGGCATATATTAAATATTACAGTGTAAATGTTGTCTTGTTTTTTATCGGCTTTGTATAGCCCACGCTTAACCTCAAGCCGACAACCAATCTATCGACATTATGTACAAATAAGTGGCTCACAGGTGAAAGATACACATAAAATACAACACACGCATGACTACTGACATTTACATCTGTCACGTGGAAAGATTTTTCGATGTGATAAATGTGTAACGAAATATCAACCACAACGCTACGCTTCTATCTACAGTTTCGTACGGATACGAATGTTGGTATCCCACGCTAAGGAAAAAGACAGACTGGGCGACTTTTGCGAGAAGGTGCGGAGCAGATAATTTGAACTTAGGTGGAAGTAACAGGAGGATATAAAAAAGTGCATAAAAATCGCCGCGCTGCATAAGGGAGGAGAACTTATTCATTAGGTGAGCAACTACTAGCTTTAAAAAGAAGAACTTTTTCCCTGGGCAAGTTAGTAACGAACAAATAAGTTTCAATTGCATGGGTTACGTAACAAAACCTTCCATTTTGCTGCAAGTTATTATGCCTGCTGGGAGCGGTACTTCCGTCATCGCTTATTTAAGGCCCAGTGGTAACAATATGTGCCACCCGCCGTAACAATAAGGAAGTCTGTATTTTGCACACATCACGTGGTTCCTATGGTTCTCGGGATAAAGAACAATTACGTCGCTTCATAGCATTAACAAATCTGTCTTCAGAATTGAGACGGAGTGTGTTCTATGCGACATAGACAGGTGAAAGTTTTCTATGCAGTTTATATTAGCTTCAATCTTCACAGTACTGACACCTGCCCACACTCGTCACGGCATTTGTACGTAATCAGTATCTGCAGGTCAGATACCTATACTTCACGGCACGACATCAGTGTACTGGACGGTGGAATTTTTAATCGCCCAGACTGTCATCAGTCAGCGAGGGCTGCGAATCAACTTGTTGTTAGCATACTGACTAATGCTTGCAGACAAGTACATCTTTTATTTGTAAGAACGATGACAATTTTAGGCATGTAATCTGTTAAATTCTGCTTACGAGAGCTGAGATTCTCGCAGTGGTACCGAGTATATTTTAATATTTTGATATGCCACCGTACCGACTAGTACAGAGACACCTACGTTTCTGAGAAAAGAACTGCCTCCATCTTCGATGTGTTCAAAGAGAAGTACAGAGCACTATATTCTACTGAACCCCCCTCTGAGTCTAATATCTAAATGCAACTTTGGCCCCCTTTCCTTAAATAAGATGACCGAAACGGAAAGCTGATCAGTGACATCCGTCTGGCGCCGAAATAGAGCATGCGTTAAGAATTACTGCCAATCTACCACAGGTTTCCATGGTGTCATGCCTACGCAAGAATACATTGTATTTTATTGGCAAAACAAATTGTAGAAATATGGACTAGTGACAAAGAAGGTAAAAGCTACAGTTGTCCTTATCCACGCCATGAAGGCGTTTAGGGTCAATGGAGATATGGCTCCACTCATTATTAATCTCGGCATTAGATTGAGGTGAGTGGTTAAATCAACGCCCCGACGGCTTTGTACCTGGGAAAGAACCCCCGTATCCACTGAATAGGAGGCTGGGTGGACCACAGAGACAGTCTATATATTTTGGAACAAAATCTCTTGCCTCTACCGGGATTCGAACCACGGCCCGTCCAGCCCGTAGCCTAAAGTCAGAACTGCTTCATGTCCTGACAGATCCCAGGCCCGCAGCACCCTCCCTCTCTGCTCCGCAGTATTGATCCACCACTCCAAACACTGGCCTCCAGCCTCCCGTTCACACTCCGACTGTACCACCCCTCGCTTTTTGTATCCCGCCTTCAACATTAGTTATCTATACTTGTAACACTGCCCACAGCTCATCGATTTACTTTATTCTCTGAAACTGCACGCACGCAAGAGAAACAAGCAATAAATTCAAAATTTCGCTTACAATATTCTGAGGAACAAATTATTCGCGACATGTTAACGCATTGAAACAGCGCCGAAATATTGGAACAACATTTTTTTCCATACTAAGAACAACACATTTTACGTAGGTGGTCCAGCCCCAGCCTAGTCTCTATACTGACTGAGCTACTCCAGATGGCAAACTTGGGAACAGAGTTGAAGTAAATAAATAAATAAATAAATAAATAAATGGTGAATCAGAAATAATACTTACATAAAATCACTGAAAGGAGATAAAAGTTACTGGGGTATTTTAAAATACTAAACGAGACATAAAGGATTAATTTACCTCTTCTCCTGAGAACCGTTTGTTCTTACATGTCTCGAAAGTAGACGGAAAATCTTCAATGGAGGGAAGAGTGATGAGGCGTGAAAAGTAGAGCTCCAGTGAACAGTCTATTGGATACACCGAACAATCGACGGATGGTTGAATAGATTGACGAAGGACAGACGGGCAGACGTACAAACACCACGAATCCTCTAGAGGGTAATGCAGAGTAAAATGAACCCCAACCCCGGATCGAAGGGCAGCAAGTTTAGTGGGAGGGCGGAGTATTGTGTAAATAGCCTCTGGGGGATGCCTTGCAGCACAACTACACTTGCACGTACCGCACAACTCGGTAGTACAGCCCAGGTGTGTGTGTACTCCTTTTCAGTGTACTTACGTCATTTGAAACCCCGATAAACAGTCCGCAGTTTCAGTAACCTGTGCAACGTCCCACAAGTTCTGATATGCCGTTACCTTTCGACAGGAACGGAAAAATGAACTGTTAATATAACTGGGATATAAAAACTCTCAATACCTTGAAGTATAAATTCATCTAAATAACATATCGGCCTATGATATTTGCTCCTGGCTTAGAGAAACACACTGCATCTCCATTTTTAATTCTAGGGAAATAATCATTGTTCGTCATTACCATCACATGAAATACACAAACACTGTGAAAGTGGAATGAAGGGCTTATTCTAATGTCACAGCAGGTGGCATGTACTTACAACAAGACACGCAATGTACATATAAACGTAACACTGAGAGGCGTTCGCGTAACCACTGTTGCCGTAGAAATGCAGTACGTATTACACATTCTGAGTGTGTGTCTGTAGCCTTAGTCATCCAGCACGCAAAGCGCCTGCGCCATATTATGTTATGTGTGGCCTCTCCGGATCTACCATATTTTTCAACATAATCTGAAAAGGGTACGATTTTCGGAAAAAATGTTATTGAACATAAAATGAGCCCCAGAGCCTATCTCAATACAGCGGAGAACAGGATAAGTTATCCAGGCTGAAACGTAATCGTTCAAAGGCAAAGGTTTGACAGGTAAGTTGATTCTGAGCGAAAAACTTGGAAGGAGACAAATGTGTACAAAATTACGATGTGGACACCAATTGACGGAGATACTTCAAGAGTGGCGCAGAAGACGAAGGAAATGCAGAAAAGGGACACCTAGTAAATGTGGTACTTAGTGTCCACGTAAGAGACGCATTTCATAAGAAAGATAAAGCTGATTCTGAAAGACGCTTTACTGAAAACGGCGCAAAAAGTCGCTTTTCAACGCTGCTTCTTCATCTCTCTACATATACTCTCCACTTGTACCCCCAAGTTTGGAAACAGTTTGGCAACACTTACATAAAAACGCTTTTACCAGTAGATAAAGTGTAGCACACAGGGCAGTTCTCAGTTGCTACTGAGTACCTCGAAGTGACTGTTCAATCAGCGATAGCGCAAAGTATCAGATGAGGCTCAGATGGTTCTGGAAGTATGTCAACTGCAGTCTTGTGAGGAAAGACAGTTATAATTAGAAATACAATTCGAGAAACCGAACTTCAACATGGAGTCCGAGCTGTATTTGGAACCACACAACGTCAGCACGAGGGATCATGGCACATCCTGGAGTCGGCGGATGCACTTCGTAATAAGCGAAAAACGAAAGCTGACCAATTCAAGTATCGATCAGAAGTCAAACATTCGTGCTCTATATACTAAAAACGTCAGTGGATTCAATCATTCTAATGTAGGCGCCGCTTGTCTCTCCACAAGTATCGAGGCATCAGCCGATTCCCTTTGGGATGAGTTTGTCTATACACACACATTCGTAATAAACTAAAATCTTCATTTCTATTTCGAAAATATCCAGTAAAACGTAGAGGGGTGCTACTTTATTGAAAAAAAAAACAAGTTTCCTAATTTATTAAAATTAAAAGCCCTCAATTTGTGGAAGGGCATGAAGTTACACAATATGCTTCCCTTCTGTTTGTCATTAACGTAATTAGGTAAAAGCTGGCTTCCTTGGCGCTCCACAAGAGAATGAAAGGAAAGAAAACTTGATACTAATCTCTTAAGTTTTCAGGCTTTCGTGGTTTGTGCGGGTCAGATGAGCGTCTTACAGGTTTGGACAATGTGTAGGATCGGAAGTTTACATCAAAATTTATCCGAAACTTCGCACATGCCACTGGCCATTTTGTTCACTTGTTTCGCAAGAAAACAACAATTTTACAATGCTACTGATACCAAGAATGCCAAAACGGCTAGAATAACAAAACATGCTTTTTTCGCTGTACTGCGCTAAATATTGACCACACCGAAACATGCTTTAGATTCGAGTTGTTTCTGGTCTTAATATGATGTCTTACATCACGCGTCAGTTTGTGTAGGATGAGCTCCCTGCATATTAACGGTCACAATAGGTAGGTGGGAACCAATAACAAATTCTGTCGCAATTGTGACATCACATTCATTATAAATGTTAATATAAATCCATCAAGTTCTGTAGATAGAACATGGAAACAGACGGACAGGCCAACAAACAACATCCCATAAGTATGAGTGCCTGAAAATAATCAGACCACTCTGTCTGCAGCAGTTATTTTGTAGCATAACCTCAGGCTCATAACGTTTCAAAACATACATATTATTTTTCGATTACTCCGTACCTGAATATGTTTCCTCACGTGTCTAACTTTTTTCATCGGAAAAATGAGAACTTAAATTATTATACTATTAATCATTGTGCAAGTACGTACGTAGTCAGATAGATACTCATTCGAATGCGAGTTTGAAGCAAACGGCTTAGAAATCGGAACTAAAAAATGTTTTCTCTACCAACTCATAAACCAATGTTTAATAGTAAAAGTAAGTGACAATTTTGCACATAGTTTGTTGCACAGTTTATATATATATATATATATATATATATATATATATATATAGCAACCAGTTTGCTCGCAATGTAACAAAACACATACAACCTGTGTACGGAATAAACGCATTTGGATCATGTCAACAGGCTTTATAAACCCGTTCTTTGCAGTTTTGTGTACTTAATTAGTGTTTAATATTAGTTCACAGTCAGTTCATAATGCTAATAACACTCCAGGCACCAAATGCTTCAGCAGTTCGTGATTATTACATCCCATTCGTACTTAAACACACAACAGACTGAGAAATGTATCAAACAAAGGGTGACGATCCTAACCGGATCTTTATCTTAAATCGCCTAGCATTGTTTTGCAGATCAGATGGCCGTCACACGTAGGCATTACTTTACAGGAAAATATAAACTGCAAACCATTTTTAAAAGAACAACAAAGTGAGGATTTGGCACGCTTGATTCGTACACGGGCTGTAGAGGGTGGAAATACGTGTCCCGAGAGCAGCTGTCATGATAGTGGTTTGTCTAGTGTTTTTTCAGTCCTTCCAGACAAATTTCGTGACAATATCTTGCCATTTGGTACCACCGCTTGTCCCCAATCCTTTCCATTCAGTTACTGATTATCCCAAAATCCGGTGCTGTAACGCGTGACGTATCATAAAAGAGGTTAAGTTAAACATAAATAAATAAATAAATAAATAAATAAAGTGTTTGAAAACAAAAATAGCACGCACGTACTTGGACCTATAAGAGCTGAAATAAGCCAACAACTCAGGATATTATGTAATAAGAAACTGATTTGTACGTGTCGCCATTTATTTCTTAGGACAACAATATTAACAAATCACAATGGTTTCGCCAAGGAACCAGAAACGACGAAAATGAATTCACACATAGTGCTGGACGAAAGGCTCGTGAAAAACAAATATTTTGACATGCAAGAACAAGAGAAAGTGTAAAAAGGAGTAATTCTATAAACAGAAGTACTGATGGCCGGGGGGAGGGGGGGGCGGGGAAGTGGTTTTGACTGTCAACAGTGTGCAAAGGCGGGGTTTTAGTATCAGCGGTGTTCTGATACCACAGTGTTACTTGTTTATGAGTTTCATTCTACCTTCATCTACCGCACAACTTGCACTAGATACACTGAGTGTACCTGAGTTAAACTCGGCCAGCAACGTTTGTTTTATATCCTCCACGGCAATTTTACCTGAAACCCAACTGTTACTTTCAGAGATAAAACATGCTGATGGAAAGATGCGACCTCCATGTCAAGTATTAATTTAATTCACTTCGTCGAAAGAGCATATAACAAGAAACAGACGGCAGTCTTGTATCTGTACTAATGACTCGAGTGTGGTTACAAGGTGTGCCACGCAGCGCACGAGTGTGCGGACTGTCACCTGCGCATTAGCTGGCTGGTACTGTCCTGCCACTCTTCATTATGGCCACGGTCCGCCTCCTGTCGCCACAATAAGACGTCGCAGTACAGTCTTTCTGAGTCGAAAACTGTTACTGTTATGGTAAAGATACGACATTTCCCCTTTTATGGAACGGTCTGCAGAAATTTTCCTATCTGAGCATATCTTAAGACACTTAAACAAATCGGTTAGGCCCATGGACAATTTATCGAAGTTGTATTAACGTTTAACAGCCGAGTGGTATCCGTGATTGCAGGCTTCCGCCGCGAGGTTGATGAGATCTGCGTTCTTCTGGGCTGTTACACAGCGTCGAGTGGTAATCCTTTCCCGACGTTTCGGGACAATGTATCGATCCCATTTTCAAGGGTCAAGAAATCCTGCTTCATTGGACTTCTTGGCCCTTGAAGATGGGACCGATACGTTGTCCCGAAACGTCGGTAACGGATTACCATTCGACGCTGCGTAACACCCCAGAAGAGTGCAGATCTCATCCCAGTGGTACTTATAATTTATAACCTAATGTAACACCACCAAATTCTGTGTTTCTCACACGCAAGGCATTTATGTGTTTGTTCTTGTAACAAACATAGATCATTCCTCTAAACGGTATTAATCGGGTGTACACTTATTACGGAGATGTAGTCTTGTTCCTGTGAAGTACAACGTGAATGTTCATATATTAATATGAGAGTCTTCGGGTTTCGAAGGGTTACAGATACTTTCATAGCCTGGATTTAATTTCATTGTTTAATTTTTTTTGTGGTTTTGGTATATGGTTGTGCGCCTAAGCGTTCTCACCCTGAAGCAAGGAAAATAATGAGAGTTCCGAGATCAGGATCTAAAAACGGAGAGACACAGGACGATGGGGTAGGTTTTACAGGAGGAGGTTCGTAAGCTGTAATTTCCACCAAGTATCAGAAAGGATAATTATTAAGGAAAGACGAGCTGGGAGGGACATGTGGCGCGCATGCGGGCGATAAGCAGAATTATATACAAAATTTTAGTCGGGAAAACTAAGGGAAGACACCCCTTGGCAGTCATGCGTAGAGACGAGAGGATAATATTAAAGTAGACTGTAAAGACATGACATGTAAAGACAAGAAGGGTAAGAGTGAAAGCTAGAAGAAAGTGATGTGTGTTGCTAAAAAAAATAATGCCGAAGAAATACATAAGTACACATAAGGGCCATGGTAGAGTAAGAAGTCGCAAGAAAAGGAATCTCATTATGCACCCCAATCCACTCAAGTTTAGACCCCAAGCATGAGTTCACGGTTTGCACCCAGCATTGTGTGACAGAAAGCTAGAATTATCCATGTGAAATATATTGCACACATAAGCAAAGACCTGTCGGATATAGAAGGATTAAATTTTTAATGGTATAGAGAGATACGGTATGAAGAAACGAGGAACAAAACAACGCAGGTACGCGTAGCAGCTGAAAAGAGACGAGATGTGGCAGAGGGAATTACTCAATATCCTAAAAAAAAAGGATGTGGCAGACGGAATTATTGAATACTCTGAAAAAGGGAGAATAAACATTAAAACGAATAAGTGTCACGTTTCTTCAAACACGGCCATATCTACCTGTGTTTGTGTGTTTCATATCGTAGGTATAATGTATCAAATACAGGGAATACTGTTGTTTACATCAAGTACAAGAACACGTGAACTATTTTCATTACACAGCGACAATCATTAGTAATATAGTGGATGTGTACTGGCAAAACTTGGAGTTACCAGGCACATCTAAAGGAATGAATGTGCAACTCAACTAAATAGCCATTAATTAATTAATTAATTAGTTCAATTAAAAGTAAATTGTAATTAGTTTGTGTTTTCTAAGCACTGAACTTAATTAAATATCGCTGTGTAAATGTCATTACAATAAACAACACAGAAGCAAAGGAACACAACAACTCTATCACGCAAATTCTTTCTTGACAAGCTAACAGTTTCTCAGCTACTCAAGAAATTCTAGGCATTTTATGGAACCTGTATTTACATCACCCTCTTCCCACAAGCCCGTCACTTGTCCCCGTATTGAGCAAAATTAATCCACTCCACGTCCCCCTACACTATTTTTGTTGATCAATTTTAGTATTATTCTCACATGTACGCTTAGGTTCTCCAAGTGGTCTTTTCGTTCACCTTTCCCTACAAAACCCCTCTATGAATTTCTCTTCTCTGGTTTACGGGCCACGTGCCCCTACAGAATCGTCCCCCAATATGTGATCACCCTAAGAGTATTTCGCGAGGTGTACAAATCACAATGGTCCTCATCGTGCAGTACGTGAACACTAAACAAAATGCGGAAAAAGTGGACATGAGGCTCAGGACTGGACGGAAATAACTCAGAACTTGGCTGAAATGGCTTCGAACACTTTCCAGAGGTAAATTTTTACGAAAATGCTAAGCGCCCTTCGAGTTCCGCAGAAGCACACAGAATCTTGACAACCTGAGGATTACTGAATTATAGTACCTTTATAGTGACCCTTTTCTGTTACATATAAACCGAAGTATTTGACATGGATATCATGATCGTAAAGTCTATTAAGAAGACAAACTATACATCCGACCTTTGGAACGCGATTACATCTCCTGTTAATTATAGCAGTCCCCAGTTTCTGTTGGTCCAGTGTCCGAACAGAGATGCTAGCTACTAATTTGCATAAATTGGATACTAGACCGGCAAGTGTTAATCTCCTCTCAGATTCTCCTTCGTTTCAGCCTGCCTTTGTGTCCGATGTCGGCAAGTTTGTATGTATCACTCCAAGAGTGATCTAGCCTGCCTCTGTGGCGTCAACTGACTCTTTGTCTGATGGCTTTGCACTCTATCGTAATAAGCCGCAAGCCATTCTGTGAGCTGGGCCATCATGACACTTGACACAACGTAAAGTAATCCCATTACGAGGTGTTCGTGTATCAAAACTGAAGTAACAACAATCACCTTGCTCTCTCTTCGTCAGGATAAAGGTATAGAGATACAGGCCCTTTCCTTAGGTATGCTCCTACAAAAGGCCCACCTTCAACTTTGACTAATTTCAATAAAAAATATATTTTTATTGTGATCCTCACGTGCAAACAGAAATGCCATGACGGTCAAGGATAAAGTTTACTGCTGAGTGTCCACTTCAAAAGAAACTTTTGTATTAAATAATTCGCCCTTTTACACACTCTGTCGCCTTGATTTAAGAGCCCTACCTTGACATAAATGGAAGTCCTCAAACAAAACACCCATCCTTCAGAACTATCAAACGACGTACCGAGAATATAGCAAAAGCCGTCTCATTGTCCAGTCGAAACCGACGCCACCATAAGAGTAACAGCGACGAGTTTCCTAAGCGGGTACACAGCGTCCTCTCGGAAAGTTCACACTCTCCCGCAGCGCGCAGTCACACTGCAATAGCTTTGCGGTTGATTCATTTAGCGGCACTGTCAATATCTGGGCTACCTACCGCCGAAGGTAAGTCAATAAATACGAATGCAGGGCGTTGGTGGACTGACACTGACGCGGGAGACCAAACCACTGGGATAAAACCTATCGTTACACTTTACGCATTTATTTAGTGTCTTAACGTAACGATACTGTTTCATATATATAAGCTATTCTAAAATCACGTACAGAGCAGCACAGAGGCCACAATACCTTCTAACGCATTACTTCATACATGCCAATAGTATTTCATCACTTGCTTACATGCACAGGCCTACATGTATATATACAAAAACAGGGAAAATGAAAACAGCAAAATTTTGAGTTTAACAATATTGTATAAATAAGGTATTAAGTAGCTACCCAACTTCACTAGCTTTCTGGCTGTCGGCTATACTCTTCGCATTTCGTTATCTCGCCTATACATTGTGAAATACAGAGCTTTGATACTTTCTTCGTGTTCAGCGCTATGAACAGTACGGCCAGTGCGAAATTCAACCAGGTACATACATTTGAGCTCTGTATCAGATTGCGAGGGCACACATTCGGAAGGGCACAGTTACTTCCTTAAACGACCCAGAGGCAAACTACCACAAGATTTACGTGGCTCACGATTTCTATAGAATTCACAGGAAGAATTCCTAACAGCCAATTTACATGTGTTCGCCGAAGTTCAAAGCAAAGCACACCCACAACAAGCGTTCAAATCCTGTTCTGTAAACAGATCGTTATTTCATCTTGTCCCAAGTTTCGATCTATCTACCTGGTAACAGGCAGCCAGCAGGATGACAGAAAAGCGTCCCTGACGAAAATCCTTGTTTTCTTTTCCACGTTTAAGCGAAATGTCGCCATTAGTGTTTTCAGTGCAGGCTTCGTATCGGGGATGTCCTGAGTTTAAATGTCCGGCCTGCAGTCACCTATTCCTTCATGCATGTTCACCATAGAGTAAGAGACCATATTTCAGACCCATGGAAAAGAAACGCTAGCTTTGGGATAGATTTCGGAAACACTAGACTTAATATTTTCAGCATAAAGTAAGCAAGAGTATTAACGAGGAAAATTCTTTCTCTCCTCGATGTGAAACTGCGGCTTACAGTAGTTTTCTCTGGAAGAAAATGCGAAACGCATACACTTGCTGCTCTATTCCCAGCTCACCCATGGTATTAACATTGTGTTTACGCCTAATTACTGTATTTGCATTTATCTGTCTTACAAGCAAAATGATTAGTTCAAGCAAAATAATAACGATGTATATAAAGTTATTTCATTAATTTACGCAACAAATTTTAGAACTCAGCTTGACTAATTAATAGTTACAGTTGTAAATTTTACCTTTCCATTTTTACACACAGCCTGATGACGACTTGATCATATGCCGAAACGTGTGCATGTGGCTTCTTTCCAGAATGTTAAACATACAGCTGTGTTTGATTGCAGGTTGGCTGGTTTTATCGTTACTTTAACACGACGGGATGAATCACTTCAAAGTTATAGACACGTGTAATATTCGTAAAACATACCAGTATTTCCAAAATTTATTTACACGGAAGAACACCTAAAACAATTTTGCACAGCCCCACGAACCCCTACATATGAAAATAAAAACAAACAAACGAGGCAGCCGACAGCACACGGATATTACGTTAGTATTGCCAACTGCCAGACAGAAATTACCGCAATATTTCGAAAGTTATTCGGAATTTTTCAGTGTATTTCAAATTTTTATTTATTTATCCCACGCCTTTTCTCGGAATCCCGAACTATTTTCTGCGGCACCCTGATAGGGTACGACTGCCGTCAACCCACATGGCCTAATTCTTCAGAACCTACAGTGAAGTGGTTCCCAACGTGATACCCTGGTACTCCTGGGGGTCTGGTGATTGTTTTAAATATTTAAAAAGGCGTTAAAGACAAAGCTTATGCTTGTGAAATATAAGACAATCTCGTTTCCCTAGACGTGATCTGGTTGGCAGCGAACTGTGTCCGTTAACATCAATCGTTTTTGGCGGCATGTTATAAAGAACTGCCTTCTGTGAACTGCTCTTGCCCAGAATTACAATAGCTGTCTAGCAGCAGTGTCAGAATGGTCAAGAGTTCTTCTTGAATGCTGAAGACATCGTAAATATTTATGGGACAAGACTGGTGAACCGCAGCTACACGCCATGCATTCCCAGCAGAAATGAATAATCCAGCAAGTAAGTGACCGAACTTCCTACAGGTGTCGCAGTCCTGCACCCAGAGTGACGGCCACAAATATGTGACAGGTACGATTGCTCCGTACTTTTAAACTAATGCCTGTAAGCTTATCAACACTTACTGCTTATTGAATACGTGTCTCCTTGTCATGATTCAGTGCCTTTTAACTTCTAAAGTTCGGTGTTCTGAGAGCAAATCACTAACCTTAAGTTTAAATTCTAGAAACAATGTTGTCAATATAATAATAATAATAATAATAATCTCCTTTATGCAGGGTATTCACACTTACATACCTGAAACCCACCATGTTTCTAGGGTATACAGTGTCGCAGCTATTCTGCGCGTACTGTTAATGGTGCATATAACGCTGTCTTCAATATTAAACTCTTCTGCGCTTCTACATTAGTACTTTCCGCAGTATGCGTCCTGTGTCCAATGTAGCTGTTTTCTCTAGTTCCTTGATATCGTGCTTTCCTGTTATGCTGCTCAAGTATTTTCTGAAGGATTTTGAAATGGTCCCAGTTGCTCCTATTATTACTGGCGTCACCTTTGTTTTTACATTCCACTTATTATTGTTATTATTATTATTATTATTATTATTATTATTATTATTTGTACCCGTGCGAATAGTTGGCATGGGCATAAAAGAGAATATTTAACCAACAATAATCCCCGCATCTTAAAATTAATAAACATTTAAAACTCTAATTACTAAAGTTTGATGCTGGTTAATATGTTCCGGAGATCAGCGGACCATAGGCTATCCCTTTACAGGCCTAGACAGGTCCTTAGGGTTCCAAGTAATTGAGGCTTCCAGAATTTCTATGCAGTCGGCACATGAAGCTGGCAAGGTTGTCAGCCCTACGCACCGGCCACGACAGTTGTTATCTCAGCATTCGCAAGAAAAACTCGGTAACAGTACGGGAATCCCCATTTTGGACAGGCGCTAACCCGGCTGAGATCCCAAATGGGCACCCTCTAAATAAAAACCTAAATTGTGGTTGGTTTTTTGTCGCTTCATTAAAATCAATTGTTAAGTACGCAACTAAGCCGAATAAGGATATTAGAATAAAGAAACATTAACTCAAATACTTTTTTTATGAAACTCGTTTTGTTGTCTGGTTTTCATTTTTGTTCTTCTATTCAGCATGCACATCCTCTCAACAAATTGATTTCGTGGAAATTTTCTGAACCCAATACACGTTCCTTTGATGATAGATTCCATTTCCCAGAGTCTGCTCGTTCCACTGTTTCCTCCTTTTTTATATGAGTTTCGCCCGGACTTGGCAATCGAATCGTACTTTCTATTTATAATTGAACTGTGACCTCCTGAGTACCACGGTGCACCAGACGATAGAAAGTTCTCTCACTACAGCCAACTTGAAAATGTTCTCCTTTTTTTTCTTCTTCTTCTTTCCTTACGTCGTAAATATTCAACGTTCCATGTGGAATACTCCGAACAGGCTACTTCATTTGGCCGTTTTCCTTCTCAGACCTGGATACTTCGGTGCGTTTGGACTTTCTATGTATACGTAAAGTATCGAATCAAATTCCCGAGCATCGATTCGAATATTAATCAAATCCTCCACAACTCTTTGGGGAGGGAGTGTTGATGTTGGGTTGGCGTCTGTACATGCGAATCGGTAAAGTCTCAGACGGGGTACTTCTCTTTCCATCCTCATATCGTGGCCTGTTTTAGACCGCATTTTCTTCAATGACAGTACATTTTAAACGACGTGTGATTTCGCGTTACCTTCACAGTGTTCGAGCCCCGGGACTTCTTGAACAAACACGTGTCAAGTAAGTTTGTTCTCAGTATACAGTGCACTACTAATGGATTTGTAAGTCACTTAACACAGGCGTATCAATTACAGAGATTATGTAGTGCGTCATTAAGTGAGGAGTAATGACAGTAATGAATTTAGGGGGAAATAATTATATCCGAAAAATAATTAGTACTATTTGCTAGAACTGTTACATCACAACTGAATCAAAGGTACAACGGTCAGCAGTATTCTGGTTTATTTAGCAAAACCTTTTTAGAATTCACGTTACGTTATAGGGTGGAATCCTATTTCCTCTTTGAGTCATCGTTATCCACATTCGTGTTGAAAAGTCTTATATTTCATATACACCGTCAGAACTGTGCCATAAAACCCATGTTCTGCGTAAGCATTTTACATTAAATTTACATACCCACTGTTTGCTGGAGAATCTGTTTCCTTGATTTCATACCTCAGTTGGACTGTATAAGCATTTAATCCCAGCCACATACGAATCAAGTTTCAGTTTGTGCTTTTGGGTACACCAAGTTGAAAAATACGATTGCAGATATATTTATTTGGGCTCTATACAGACGATAATTATGGTTAGGCGTTCAACATCTTCGCCTGAACCTCGCTGGCTTATTTGGAATATTTCCTTTAACACACTGTTTTTTAAAAATGAGTACAAAATGACAAATCGGTCTGGTGTTTGAATGTTCTCTTCCACGCGTACATCTAAAATTGATTTCAACTGTTACAATACACAAGCACTAATCATCAACAAATACACAAAGAGAGTTTTATCATCAATCGTAACACACTCCTACATGTTTCGACCCTGCTGGGTCATCTTCAGGGAGAACTTTTTTGTTATCGTTATACTAAGGTTGCACTTCGTAGTTGAGTGAGAATGTGCTGTTGACTGTGTACTGCGTTGTTTTCGGAGGCATGAACTCTCTGCAGTCCGGGCCTGCGCTGCAGTGCAGGCCGGGACCGCAGAGAGTTCATGCCTCCAGTACACAGTACACAGTCAACAGCACATTCTCACTCAACTATAAAGTGCAACCTTAGTGTAACGATAAAAAAAGTTCTCCCTGGAGATGAGCCAGCAGGGTCGAAACATGTAGGATTGTGTTACGATTGATGATAAAACTCTCTTTGTGCATTTGTTGGTGATTAGTGTTTTTGTATAACATAGTGTACGGACATGGAACACATTAACTTTGTTACAATACACTTGAACCAGGGAAACTCCACGGCGCTTTACGCTTTCTTCCGTACAAACACCATGTTAATGAATGCGTCAGGTGAACAGTTTTTCTGCCCCTTAGAGAGTCAAGTGCGCACATGCATGAATATCGCAGTAAGCAAAGTACCGAAAGTTAATTAATGAACGCTTCACAAAACATCCCATGGTTATTTTCCCACAGACAAAATATATTAAACTGTAATTGCAGAGAGTTGTTTTTTCGATAACCCACATATATGTATGTCAACGTCACCGCACTTTGAAACTCGTGTGCGAAAAACGCATGTTGTTCGTGGAATTTTCGAAAATTTATTGTGAACTATAAACGATTTGACAGCAACACGGTACACTACTCTGTAAAGTGTAGATTACTGTGTTGTTTACATCCCAACACATTCTCTTGAATGCAGCATTAGTACATGAAACGTCTGTACATACCATCCATTCAATAATGGCACACTTACAGAAACATCTCATTTTGTGTATTTTGAATTATGATTTTATCATTGTCATTTTATATTTTGAAATGGTTCTGTCACTTCGATGAATGTATCATCTTTTATCTTTCTATCCTTTGTATCACCCCCCTGAAGATGGCCACACAAGTGGCTGAAACATGTAGGAGACTAAAAAAAATATTTCACTGGTGTTTATTTTGTTGGTATTTATATTATATTGTATTATATATATTCAATTAATGCACGAATTATGGGTCACTTAAACCATTAAAGTTGGGTTTTAGCTCCTGTGTAGGGCCAAGTCCTAAATAACGTTCCGTGTATAGTAGAGGTGTTGAAGTTCGAGCAGCATCAACACGTGCAAATCAACCAAGTTATATCACAGCCTGATCAAACTCTTCCCGTGTCATCAATTAATGTTCGGAGTGTTAATGAGATCCTCACCCTGCATTTGATATGCTGTCGATGCGAACGTGTTTTTGATTACTGTAACGTGTATCTTAGAAGTCCAAACAAAGTACACTAACGCTTTCAGCGTCCCAGGTTCAACGTTGCCACGTGTAAACATAGATACTACATAGTACTTACCAACGACGGTGAGATTAACTTTGGAGTTCCTCGTCTGCGCCACTTTGAAGTCAACCCGACAGCGGTAAATGCCGGCGTCTTCCTTCCGAATGTTGTCAACACCAAGCTCTGCGGGATGCTTCTCCGGCATAAAGTCTGCGCGATTTGCGAAAACATTCTCGTCCGACCAGCGCTCTGCAGTCCGGAACCCGTGCTCCCTTGTGTCCACACTGCAACAAACGTTCTCCATTAGAAAGGGACGTATCTTAAACAGTTAACTGCTTAACCCTTTAAAGACGAAGCGTATCTGTTTTATATAAGGACTCAGTGCGTACCGCGCTGTAAACACTCTCCACTTCGGTTATAAAAACCAGTCTCTTAATGTTTTATAAGGCAAAAGTTGCTGGTTGTTCTGAGATCCGTACAAAACACATAAACGCAATGTGGGCACCACGTAGAATTTTTTAATGTTAAACCTGGTGGTATGTAAAGTTACCGCTAGGCTTTAAAAGGCTAATTCCTAAGCGAATGGACTTTTATGACAATTAGCTGCGCAGTTGGTTAAGACATGCCCTTCATTTTATATTTTAAGCACACTCATCTCCGTGTGTGTGACATTTTGTTATCGGCTGCCGTCCTGCGCCATCTAAATCCAAGGGATACTCCTCACACCTCTTCTCTCTAAACATTATTTTGCACCATACTGCCAACTGATCGCGCAGTTGCAGAGTATGTTTCACGTTAATACAATCACAGTGCAATATTTACGTAACTCTGACACACAGTATTCAAAATATTTCCCTACGTGGTTTGCGAACAAGTAGCTGTCTTATCTTTCGGACGATGAAGTGACAGCACCAAACATAAGCATGTATTCAGTTAAAACTACATATATATATATATATATATATATTGGTAGTTTTAAATTCTGAAAATAGTTATGTAGTTATCGTATTCACTTTTCCAGTAGTTTTCAAAGTTAATCGCGTTATTCACAGAATACAGATATACAAATTATATAACTTATAAATATACACTTACGAGGCGTGTACGAATAAAACCCGTTTGTGGCGCTGCTGTGGAAGTGTAGGCAGCGCGGCCGCACGTTCGACTAGGTTAACAGACTTTCACGCACCTGTGCAGGACAACACATTTGAATGGGTGAACACCCAGTACGAACGACACTGCGGCACAACCTGAAGACTGCGTCCGAGGTGGTGAATCTATTCAGACAGGGCCAGAGGGACAGCGACGGTTCCGTGTTTTGAACTTCAAATCACGTAACGACAACCTTACTGTGAAACGTTTCAAGTCTGTGCACACAGACCGAAGAATAAAGTCCGATAAACGTACTGACGGCAACATCCTGCTGCACAATGCCCACTCCCATGTGGCCCGGAGTTTCGGACCAGCTAAATGCTAAGCTGAGATCAGAGGCGCGCAAACATTCTGCACGCAGTCCTGAGTTACACCATGTGATCTTGAAAGGTTTGGGTCGTTCAAGAAGGCCCTCACGCCAGATCACCATGTGTTGGAGGCTGTAGTACAGTTGTTTAAGAAGCAGGTCAAGGAATTGTTTGCAGATGGGGTACGACGACTTTTGCATCACTGTGATTCGTGTTTAAATGCCTGCGGTAACATGACCCGTGAGCAGCCTCGAACGGGTTTACTGTCTCATACATACCGAAACCATGGGTAACCTTTGTTTTATCGATGACGACATGTTTAGAATAACAGTACCGTAGTATACGTCATTAGTTATTTTAAATGCTGTCCTGATTAATAAAACAATTACTATGGTCAATACTGATCTATATTCGAACACACCTTTATCTTAAGTTTATTATTCGAACACACCTTTATCGTAAGTTTATTAAAAGTAAATAACTGTTTTGCTGACATACCATACTCACGTGTTTGGTGGTAATTCGTATGGTCCCAGATTCTACACGCCTAATACGTCCAGTTAATGTATCGAATTTTATGGGTCGCCCCAATCCGTCCTGTTCCTCTTCAACGGTCATAAGATATGTTTCGTAAGCAAAGTCCCAGCCAGGTGGCAGAAACTGTGGCATTTGCTTAGACTTCTTGCTAATCCGTTAATCTATTTTGCTGATAATATTCATAAACCATCGTCATATTAACCTTTTAAAGTCTAGCGGTAACTTGACGTACCACCAGGTTTAACATTAAAAAATTCTACGTGGTGCCCACATTGCGTTTATGTGTTTTGTGTGGATCTCAGAACAAACAGCAACTTTTGCCTTATAAAACATTAAAGAGACTGTTTTTTATAACCGAAGTGGAGAGTGTTTACAGCGCGGTACGCACTGAGTCCTTATATAAAACAGATACGCTTCGTCTTTAAAGGGTTAATTGTTTCTCTTTGTATAATATACTTCCCCCTAATCTGTTTAGTGCTAGTTACATGCATGATTATTTTCAAGTACATAAAGGCAATAATTTTATAACTACCAATATGCACTTAATGTTAAGTACAGTACTGATGGTGTACCTTTCTCATCTCGAAGCTAGCTGTATGCTAGCCGGAACACGCAAAGAAATATTTTTACCACTATGCTTCACACGTGTAAATGTTTTGTGATGATATTTATGTGAAATATTCATGCAGTTATGAATGTAACACAACCGCGTAAACCAAAATGTAAAAATAAACGCTCAAAACGGGTTTCTTCCTTTGCTGCTTTACAACTATAGTTTTCTCGTCACCCTGACATGTGTCACATGTTGCGCCAATCATTATACCCATTATATTAGCTACACCAAGACTGCAATTACGAATTTCCGGTTTCTGAAAATTTCTATTATAAAATCTTGTTTATAAAGGAAACCCAGTAATTTCCTTTTCGAACAGGTCAAATTTTAAAACAAATATTTAATTTCCATCATACGTCTCAGTCATTTATAAACCTAACCGCAACTCACAATATCATACTATATATGCCCAAAGCGTCAAAGAAACGAAGTATGTAGCAGACGCAGGAACACGGATCTTGGGACCTAGATTAAAACGTGTAAGCTATCCAAATATTAAGGAATAATTTCCTGCCAGATGTCCTTTGTCATTTTCAGATGCCCATACAACGGCTCCAGCTGACACTAAGTCAAATTTTACTATCGTGTTTTACTAATCCTGCAGCTACTGAAGAAAGAATAAACATTTTTCCACTGAAACTAATGGAGCTACATTATCGAAAAATTCGTTTTTTGTAAATTTGTGGTAAAACAATTTTAACCTCCGATTTTTCGGTTATTCAATTATCTGACAATTACAGATTTTCTAGATGGCCGAACCATTTCGAAAGGTGACAGAATACCGTGACAAGAAACAAACGGGAAGAAACCGCCTTAGCGTATATTAACCTTTTAAAGACGAAGCGTATCTGTTTTATATAAAGACTCAGTGCGTACCGCGCTGTAAACACTCTCCACTTCGGTTATAAGAACCAGTCTCTTAATGTTTTATAAGGCAAAAGTTGGTGTTTGTTCTGAGATCCGTACAAAACACATAAACGCAATGTGGGCACCACGTAGAATTTTTTAATGTTAAACCTGGTCGTATGTAAAGTTACCGCTAGGCTTTAAAAGGTTAAGATATTGTTTGGTCAGCTGAGTTGAAAGACGTGAAGGCTGTGAACCATATTCGTCCATATTTCTGGTAATCTGACCAAAAGGCAAAATTTCAAAATTAAGTCTGATATGGTTAACTCTTTACAGCCAAGTGGTTAGTGTGTGTACCACCAGCTCCAACATTCAAAAACTCTAAATTCTGCCAAGAGATTGGATTTACACGTTTTATATGGTTCTGAGAAAAGACGCCTAATATTTTCTTATACACCATTAACTGAATGGTTTTAATAACCGATACGGAATGTGTTTACCGAGCGGTAAGGTCTCAATATTAATATATGTCTTCATAATTTTCGACCTTAAAGGGTTAATAAAAGAATTATTGACATACACTAAAACCTACTGTGGCTCTTCCCTGCGAATTCAGTGAAAATTTTCAAGGATTGTGAAGCACAATTTGTGGAATAGTCTAGACTGCGTGAAGCAGACATAATCAATACTCCATCATTTGTGATGAAGAGGAATATAGGAGTCCAGTAATTACACTCGTGTCACCTCTTCATCCCTCTGATAGAGTGGCATCAAAATCACTGGGTCAAAACCAATCAAAGTACCATGATTCAACAGATAAAGAATTCCAATTAACAATATTAGCTTAAAATTCTTGGTATAGTAATTATGCATGTCAGCACATTCAGACCTTGTTCTAGAATCAGAAACCCATCCATCCAGACAGAATATTTTGCTTACAAAGCTTGTTTATGAAACCATATTTAATATTTTGAAATATCAACATTTCGCAGGTATGCTTTATGCATTACACTCTCGAAATTTTTAGGTAAACGCTGCTAGTTGTGTAACATTTGAGACAGGAAGCTACTAGTTTAACCCACAGTTTCAAAACCACGCTGCAAATTTAAAAAAAAAAAAGGACGTGGAAGAACTCGGCAGAATATGTCTTTCAGTTACAAGATAGGGCCTTGGTAATAAATATTTCACTAGTTTTGTTCAAAATTTTTAATGCAGAGGAATCTCGATGGTTCGAGGTAACCGGGAACGAGGTTGTCTCGAATTACTGAAAATCTCGGACTGCACGGATTACGACGACTGAATACATTGAACTCTTTGCTAGGGTACTTTTAAAACACACCTACTTAACTACATAACGGCACATAAGAATATACAATAAACGGTTACAAATAAGTAAAGTAATGCCTAAAAGACACTGTGCACACAGAAGTACGCACTTCAACCGAATTCTGCACCCAACAACAACCTCGACCACAGCGCACCGGCTCTGACGACACGGAACCGCGAACAATCGTAACTCGGAAAATCGAGACCGCACTGTACCACTGACCTCGGTAAGAAAATACGGCTAAATCTGAATTCAGTTTCGCAGTCAGCCGCGGTTTTGGCTCTACGTTTAGTCGTAACACTTCCTCTTATTATTTCTCAGTAAGATTTGAAACAGAAAGGAGTTATACTACGAGGATTCCAGTATATATGACCCCGCATGTATTGGTATAGAGGTATACAAGACGCTTATTTCACTACAGTGAAGATGAAGAAAGCAAGTTTCTCCGAAGAGTTGATATCGATATACCAATCTACACGGAGCTATATTACAGAAGACTACAATCACCATCATTGTTATGAGAATATAAGTTCACGGACTGTACCATTTTGATTTACAAATTATCCCAGGGGTAGCATTTTTCAGACGTGAATTTTCTTAGGTTAGAAGCAAAATTGGAATATCTGTTCGAATTTTCTCATAGAAAGAGAAGGCCGTGAGCAGTTATATCACGGAAAATCATCTTAGGTTTTGCCATATTTCCACCAGATACGGAAACTGACCCTTCCCACGCAGATGCATTTACGTCTCAATCGTTTTTAGAATCGATTTCCTGGTCTCAATAACTCAGGGGACATCGGAAGAGATGGAATGCGAAAGCTAAGGAGACGACGGGAATTTGATTTCCGACAGACAGAATTTTTTCCTTTGCTATGAGAACCAAAGCCGCTGTTGGTCCCAGAAAGCATCAACTGCAATGGGGTAGAGGAGTACTTTTCCAAGACCGACAATCTAGCCACTTACCTACATCTTACAGGGTCTAGAATTCGTGGAACTTTACATATAGAGGCCTACATGCCTATTGTTCAGATGTATTATACGTTCATGCTTAAATACAGGATTTATGCAAAACTTCTATGACTGACTCTGGATATTGTATTTACAAACTTCTAAACCTTCATATTTATTACGTATTGTACATCCCTCATAGCGTTCCAAATGCGTTACGACATATACCTGTATTTATATTTGTATTTCCGGAGCCCGTTATAAATTTACACATCAGGTCACATGACATAATTCACGCGTTACGAACGCACCAAAATGACAGAAACAGGTCAGTTGTCATTAACGTTAATGACTTCTCCAAAACATGTCAACGAAACGTCGAACAAAATAGGATTCGCTGCTTTCCAACACGGTATCGCCTCCTGTCTCTAGACGTGGTGGCGTCCCGTGGTGTGTCCAAATCTGTGTTTTACATACTTTTTTCGCTAGGGCTTAATGCATTTATAACCTGATTAGGAAGACATAACTGCAACGTACGTATTTTAAAGGAATGGAAATAAAACAGTCACGTTATGATTGGCTGGAAACGCAGATAGAATGGGAGAAATTAACAACATTAAACGCAAATGATGTATCACTAATAATATTCATATAAAGTATGCACAAGGCACGCTTAACTTCAAATTTTTTACCACACGCTAAAAACATTCCCTTATAAATCCAATCACTATGCCACGAACGCAGTTGTGGTTCCGGGTGCAGAACACCACACAACCTTACGAAAGCATCATACGCAGAATTTTTTTTTTCACACGTGCATCTTAGGCTACGCTAACCCCATTATCCCTTTGAAGGTCAATGGCACCATCTGCTGTAACAATATAAAAACTCCCCATTTTACCACACAGAGTTCCCTATGTGTTTCGAAAGATGCCCACAATGGATGCCCGTTATTTCCGGATAGAACATTAATCGATGGGTATTTGTAATGGACGTGTGCTGTGTTCCATGTGAGGTACAATCTTAATCTATGTATATAACGTAGATAAAAGTCAGCTTTCACGGTGTTCAGCTACCCATAGCTTACTATGGCAGTATTTGCTACAGCTTACGCATAAAATCAGCTTGACATCGCAGTAAATCTCTTGGCACCGAATCAGTCCCCTCCTCACAAGTTTCATCAGGCCGTCTCCAAAATGGCCTCTGTTACTGGACTCCCGGTACTCGAGATAAACTTTGAAACAAATGGGTTATTTTAGAGCGTTCGTGTTAGGTATATAATGGGGCAGGAACTCATAAAATCCCTCCTTCACTGTTATCGCCTGCTGGATATACGGCACTGCGAAACATAAGGTGGCATTAATTCCTTCAGACACCAGGCAGGGCACTGTACTAAATAAGGTGTATGTGGTATTGCCCTCTTTGCTGCAACCCGCAACAACTGGAAACGAAGTTCTAAAAATTAATAATGTGTTTCAGGCAATGTTTAATCTAGCAGAATTTAGCATAGTGGCTGAATTTTCGGGAATTTCTGTGAATATCTTAGTTACCACACCTGCAGTGTATTCTTCCATACACGATCAGTAGGCCTTTAAAGAACTACTGTAGTAGTTCTTGAATAGTACTTAAAAATTAGAAACGTATCCACAAAAACGCTTCAAAGTTTGTAGACGACGACGACGACCACCACCACCACCACCACCACCACCACAACAACAACAACAACAACAACAACAACAACAACAACAACAACGTCGTCGTCGTCGTCGTCGTCGTCATAATAACAATAATAATAATAATAATAATAATAACCACTGTCTTCGTCATCAACATCATCGACGTCGCACCACAGAATAGTGACATTTCTGTACTTTACCTACTGCGCGTGCTCCATGCAGATAATATATCTCCGTTTACGTAAATTTTTTGGACAATTCCGTTAACAAAAATAGAAAAGTGTGTATATTAAAGTGTGAGGTTGAAGTATATGTTCCTCTTTTCCAACAGAAATATCCCGACGGTAAGTTCTGTAAACAATGTCAATGTTACAGAATGAAATATCCTGCATTTGGAACAACATATTTTAAATGTATTTCCAGTTTTCCCAATATTAACAAAATAGGCTCACGTCTGTTACTCTAATGAGCATGACTTCATTTTATTCGTTCCCCCTTTCATGCCAGCTTCCTCTCGGGCACGCACAGGTCCGTTTCTTTCTGTGCAGGATTGGATTCATTTTAATATCTAATGTACATACTTTGAAGCAACCTACGATTAACCAGTCTCGATCTGAATGTTTTATGTAGGTGTAAATGTTATTAAAATACAAATTTTAAATAAATCTGTAATGTTGCATTTTCAGAATACGTCACAAACATTTTTGGTTGATCCACAGCGAAAACGAGGCTGGAATGTCCTCGAAGACTTTGTTGTTTACCACAGGCTAAACAGCATTAAATAAAAAGAATCTTTAAGTAACATTTATTCTATACATCCTATTGTGATAATATAAAAATTATTACAAAATCTTAATTATGATCATACTTTTAGTAGTGATGACGATTTATTTTAATATACTTTATATCTTGAAGCAATGAAACTTCAGAAGATAGACACATGAGAAAGGAAATATTAAAGATGGGAACACACCGACACAGATTATCACGAGAGACGAAGTCCTGGGAAGACTAACACTGCAGCACACTGACAGGCAATTGAACAGAAACGAAAGACAATGGCTAGAACAAATGTACGGATATGCTAGAGTTTGTCGTCATTTTCAAGTTTTGAAAGAATGTCACAGCACAATGTGTAGCAAACTTCGTTATCCTAACGCTGTCCCACCCTGTTACATGTTGTAAACGGTGGCATTTGTAACGGCTGAAATGAAGTCGCAGTCTTTGTGCACTGTCGATTGTGGCCTGCTAATGCGAACACAAGACGTTTGAACGTCTTTCAACTTCGCTTCAGTGATTGATCTTTTACTGTGGCTTTTCCCCTCATAAACACAACTAGCCTCATTGAAGAACATACCACTTTTTGAAGGACATTTTTAAGGCGGCTCTACGGCAAACTGCGTACGAAATCTCCGTTGCACACAAGCTGCAGACTTCGATTCTTGATACCAAAGGGCAAAATTGGTTTTCTGAACTCGCGACGCCATTTTTCACAACTGTGTTACTAGCGCCACGGGTGACAATGCTTGGAAATCAACTAGCCAGATTTCCAGACTTGATCACATTAGCTATCCGAATTCGCTTAAGTTTCCATTCCTGTACTTCTTAGTTCACGAGCAATATCACACTTCATGTTTCCACCCTGTATTTCTTGGTTGGGCGTATCATTTCATAGAAATATATTTAATACATATATTTATATATGAGACAGCAGTCATTACCTTCTGACTACTCTTGTCTGCAGCTGTGAAATATGTCCTCTGATTATGAGTGAAGATCACTACTTAAAAATGCGCGTGAACAGAGTACTTAGGCAAACATTTGGACCTATGAAACATAAAGTGTATGAAAATTAAAATCTATAACCTAGCATCGTTGTTAGTCATGCTATCTACTACTGCTGACAGAGCGAAGTCTAGAGGACTATGATGGAATGACAGTAGAGGAGATAAATTCATACCGAATTTTGGTGGAGGAAACTCCTAGAAAGCGTCGATCTGGAGGATGGAGAAAACGGCAATTGGTTCGGAAGTACGTGCAATGACAGAATTGTATTCTAGCGGATTGGATCTCCGATTTCTGCTCACATGGTTTGAATGCTATTTGTACACAAATATCAAAAAATAATTTATAAATAATTCGGAATAACTTTCAAAACACAGAAAGTTTTCTGTGGTCTGAAAGCGTGCTGTTTAGCATTTGTTTAAATGCCTTGTTCCTTCCTACTCAGGAACTACTTCAGTCAGAGTTACCTCTTAACGAAGAGAAGCTGGATTTTATTGCTCTATGAACTTTTCCTTTGACAAATCAAAACGTGGGAAGCCTAATATGAAGTTATTTTTCCTGTATTTCTTCATCACGTTCTCCTTGTCGTCCTTCCCCACACCCGCCTAATGCCTTGCACGGTGTTTCAAACACAGTCTCCTTACATAAGGGATGGCAATGATATTATAGATATCGTCTGTCCACTGGAAACATGTTCAAGAACAGACACGTATGTAAAAATATTAACGCCAATTAAGTACTCAGTTACCAGTTTTCATATTTCGCACACATCATCTGACATTATGATTTATTATTACAACTAGCGTAAAGTACTTTAGGATAAACATGTCTTTCTCACCCAGGAAGAAACAGCTGTGTCTCCAGTACAGTGCATAAAGTCAATAGTCGCTGATCTCGTCACTGAGTTCCTCATTTTTGTTGAAGTCGAAATGTCACTGCCGGGCTTAACCAGCTCGTCATGCAACTGCAAGTCACTTCAACCCATCTACAGTCTCCCACCCCAGTCTATCTAAGATACACGTGCAAATCATACCCCACACACGGTTACCACGAGCAAGTACCAAGTTCCTTAGAGTCATTCTAACTGAAACCTAATTTTACACCTATCCAACGAAATATTAACGTATTTCCCACCTACATAATTTTCGTTGTTTTAATGAATACAACTGTGAGAGATGAAGATTCAGAACTATGAATACAAACGTACAAAGCATATATTACCGGCGTATCTACGCCATTTTGGCTACAATATAAACTGTTATATCATTATACATAAGTACGGTTTCGCGTGCAGCTTCAACGGAACCATTAGCCATGCAGTTATTTTCGGCAACAGACAGATACATATCAAACTATTAAATGGCGGAAGCGAGGTAATTCCAAACCACTTCCTATTGTTTCGGAAATTCTGTTATGAATATAATTAGACCTGGTGTTCGAAATGCATCTGCAACGGAATTTTTTCTTATTGTTTTATGTTCTTGGAAAATCTTTGTTCGTCTGGCACCACCCAGCAGAGCACAACCAATAAAGAAAAATACAAACGTAGTTCTTTACATCTCGGTGGTTGGTATATATGTTCCCTGTGAGGCACAAACTGAATATTTAAGTGTACAGCAGATTAATTTTAGCCTTCAAAGCGTTAATTAATTAATTTTATTTAGTAAGTTCTCAGACCATGTCACCTAAATCCACGACCCCGTCCGACATTTACCTGCAGAGAACTACAACGCCATGAGGAACCTCGGTAAGCACAGCCGGTCAACGCCCAGAGATATAACAGAAGGGCCCCCCCCCCCCCCGAACATGAAGCGAAAGTTCTTCCAAATAGACCGTGACGTCCGATGTAAGTACACTCGCAAAGCAAGCACGTAAGTGCTAAACCTTTAAACAGGCTACATGATTGCTAAATCCACAATTTTTAAATCCTCGTAACCGCGCCGCAGCGCTATGGCATGGGATCCAGTTTCATACAAAACATATCCGTACTAAACCACACAGAACTCCAATATGTAAAATTTTTTCAGCATATGAAAGAAAGCAACGATTAAGTACTGTATAAAGTGCATACATAAAGCATATTAACAATTCATATTCTACCATCCTTTTATTTCATTTGTCCAGTATTGCCCTGTAACACCTCGAAAAATTCCTTGCTATGGCTCCAGCACGGAAACACGCAAGTATTGAGCTATGAATTTCAAGTTGTTGTTGTTATTATTATTATTATTATTATTGTCTTTGTTGTTGTATCCATTTGTTATGGCACAGAAGGTGTTATAGTGGCGGTATTGCCCTAGTATGTACTCCTCATGTTCCTGGTTCAGAACTCGTCGTCCTGAAGTTTATTGTAATTTGTTTCAGCCCCTCTATGTAAATGCTAGCATTGGGCCAGAACCGCTGCCTGCCAAACCCTACCCACTTCATCTTTCACCACTCGTCTCACAATTCGACACCGTATACTCTCGACAGAGCACCTAAGTTAAATAACGCACACATCATCATCATCATCATCATCTGGCCCCGCGCTGCTAAGCCTACGTGTCAACATACTGAACAGACTGGAACGGAACTATCAACAAAAAGACTGCTGTATGTACCAGCACGGAAGAGAAACGTGGTTATTGCGGTAGCTGCGTACGAACAGACGTCAGGCAGGGTGGTTCTTCAGAATGCATTATCATGTTATAAGAAAGAACGGGAGTCAATTAGAAAATACAGTCTATTAAACAACATTCAGAATTGCCGGAATGAATGGAAAGCGCACGAGTGGGAGGAAGGGAACATCTTCACAAACCAAGTTGGAAAACTGTCATTTAGAGGACCAAAGAAAAAAGGTGAACGGACCTGCACACAGGCCTCTGAACTAAATATAAAATTTAGTGAATCGAGAAATAACGACAATAGGACCAATACAGCCTATATATAAATATATAAGGAGTCCAGCAAGTTCATCATAACTGCTTCAGAAATAACGCAATTTCAACTTAATTATCATCATAATCATCAGTATTAAAATCACGTTTTTTTTGCGTCTCTATTTTCCGTCGGCTTCTCTTCATTCTACTGTTCTCACGCTTCTCCTCCTTCCTCCCTTGTTCACTCCAATGTAGAGGACCACATCGTTAATTACTTCCGCAGATTATCATATGGCACGCTTCACCAGTCTATTAATCACTGTCTGTATGCTTGCTCTTCTTAACATGTTGGTTTTCTTGTCTAACAGCAAATGAAGATAACACAAGATATAGGAACATACGAAGGAACCAAAATGCGCGACAAAGTCACGGTAAGACACTACTAACAAAACAATGCTGCATAATGTAAACATCCGGGAACCACAGGCATCATTCAGGCCTTTCTACTGAAACATCACGACATGAAGGCCCACAGTCAGGTGGAGGTACACCCACACATATTCGACGTAAAGTTGTCCCTACACAAAGAGTGAAGACGTATGGTGAGTGGAGGTATAGACCCACAAAGTTTAGGTCTAGGCTATATGTGGAAAAAGCTACCGGCACCCACAGTCCACAAAAATTCTAAGTCTCCGTATTTACATGCATCCAATTTCACACCGCGGACACGCTTTATTCCGGAGGGAAGGCCCATTGTAACCGTTCACTAGGAAAATATATGGCCCTCAGAGACAACCTGGACACAGAAGTGCCACGAAATACACGTCCCTGAAGAGAAACAAACCGCGGCCATTCAGCCCATAGCCAGACAAGTACGTAACCGAGTCCATCTGCAGTTGTGTTTTCTGAGGGGACATCACTATCTTTAGTTCTGTAATTGTGCAAAATGACAATACTTGGTGATGCAATGAAGAGCAGAATGAACCAATTTAGAAAATGTCTTCTGTTATTCGGTTTGGAAACTGCTGTTCTTTTTCGTACGTAACAAAACATTAAATTTTAAACAAGCGAAACAGTCATTTCACTCGCTAATTGATACTGTTTTAAACCTGATGTTTTAGCTGAGGCGGAGAACTTAAAAGAGTACAAGCAGTGAAAGGAATGCGCCAAGAAAAAATTGTTAAGCTCAGAAAGGGAAATTAATGGCAATGTCGAAGATGCTATACAACAGGAACTTTCGTGAATTTTTGCCCATGTCATAATACTAGTACATTACTCTACTGTGGACTGGTCATATAACTAGAGTGGAAAAAAGAGCAAACAAATTATTCTTAAAACAACATTCATTGAAATAAAACAACCTCTTCATTACAATAATATTACAATACGGAATACTTAAACAAGGATGTGACCAGATTTCAACCTAGTAGTAGGTTTCAGCAGCAGCAGCGAATCGATTTTTCAATTTCATGGGAGTTAATTAGTTGCCTGAATTAATTCTTGCTGTATATGGCAACACGGCTTGATATCTTCTCTGTACTTAACCTGCAATCGAGCGTTGTGGTGCATTGGTTACCGCCCTTTCCGTCTAACATGCGGGAGATCCCCCGATCAAAGCCGGTGGGTAGATGATCATCACTGCTTATATTATATCGCAGTGTTTCTCATCCCTCGTCTGAGGGTTACCACTTTTAATCACATTAACACACACTCAGCGATAAATAACAATTTCAATCAAATCAAGAAAGAAAAAGGTAGGTAATTAACATTTAGGTAGGCCTATTCAATTCTTTTGTTGGTTAGGTAATTAATACTCTATCATTCTGTTAATTGCTGATGTATTTAAATTTATTTCTGATTGTGTGTTTAGCTATTACTTTACTACGTACTTAATGAATTAATTCAAGATTTTTCAGCCCTGTTGAGTGTTTGTTTTTATTTAGATAGTGCGTAATTGGTCCAGTCTGTTTGATCCTTAATAGAATAATATTTCTTAAGTTATTTGGTAAGTTAAATATTAAATTACTTAGCTCAGTTCCATAAGGCACTGACGATGGTGTATTTTGTTCAGAAAAATATCTCCTTTATTTGGAAGTGTTCCATGTTTGGCTTGTAATTAAAGCACAACATTTCGGAAGCTGGCTCTGCTTCCATTTTCAAGTGCGGAAAGAGAACTTGGAAACGAAAGAAAAGTCGACTCCCGAAAAGCTATGTGCAATTATAAGCCAACAATGGAGAAAGTCCAAAAAAAGGATATGGAGTAAATTACTTATTTCGGTATTACTTCTCTTAATTTATGAGTTATTTAGTTACTGTGCTCATATGGTTAGTCACTGAGAAACTTATCTAATTATTTACATAATTACATTCTATGTTAGCTGTTTGTCAGTAAATAAGTTGCTTTCTTCATTTATTAACCGGTGAGTCACCTAGCTACGTGCTTAGATTGGTGGTGGCCACTTCGTTTACTAAGAATGACAATTACTTATTTCATTAACTGAACAGTTATGCCATATCAGCTTGTTTCGCTTTTTTTGTTAAGTGTCCTTTCATTTAGCCCTCATATGTTAACCGCAACCCTTCCGATAAGGACAGCTACGTTTCATGAGACTAATTGTTACCAGTGCTCAATACAACAAAGCCAGATAGCGTGTGTCATTAATAAGAATTGTTATTTAAGAAAGAAGACCTGAAAACAGTGGTTGCTGCTACTACAATGTTGCCAGTCGTAATGATGAATAGGCACGTAATCGCTTCCTGAATGCTGCACTCCTCCTCGTACCAATTCGTGCTTCCATTGTTTTACGTTCTCTATTCACTCCTATTCTTCCCGATTGCTCATCAGTTTGTGTTCTTCGCCAATTTATTCACTGTTAGTTGCAATGCGCCTTACATCCCACGTCAGCATCCCTTTACACACACCCTCATTGTTCATCAACCATCTGTTTTATCATCAATTTCTCACGAGCCATTCTCTTCGCTTTGATTTTAATTCCCACGGATGCGGAAATCTTTTCCTCAAGATGAAATGGATTTTTATAATGCAGGACTGTATACAGCTAAGTTTCCTCCTACAATTTACTTTAATACACCTTTAATCAGAAAATGTATTCTCACGTTCCTTCTTTTATTTGCCTCATGTCCTTTTGTTTGAGCACACAGGCCCTTGTTTCTGAGCCCTAATGCTTACAGATAAAATGGATGAGGATCCAAGAAATTTCGTATAAAATACAAGCCAAAGTGAGCCATCATCCATCATGTTTACGTACCTCCCACCGGTAGCAATTTAACTGGGAACAAAAAGAACTCTCCTGTAACAGAACTCGCAGAGTTAAAGTCAATACCAAAACTTACATTTAGCCAGTTCCAATACGGTTGCATCACCCATGATTCATGCATGCCACAATAAAATGTATCTTACAATTACATTCACAATCCCGTCCTGGCCTTCCAGGTTGCCGACCTCGAAGAGGTATTCCCTCGTAAATTTTGTATGGAATTTTAATAGTGTCCAACAGAGCTACATATCCAGGCCTTCATAAGTTTAATTCTCAGTAGGCGGTTGATGATTCTGGGGTAGTAAATACCCGTACAATTCACCACTTCTTACAGCAAATGTTTCTAGTGAAGTGAAAATGATAACATGGCCATCATGTGTTATACACTGAGTATGCTTGTAATTTGGACAGTACGTAAAAAACAAAAAACAAAAATTCAATCGTTTATATTTTCGTGACACAGCTCTTAGAGGGTTAGATTTTGATACTCTTTTGTACGCCTAAATAAAACTACGAAATTAAAGAACATATTTTTAAACACTCTATATTAATAATTCTCAATTACCTCCATACACAAGAGCAAATCTTTTCCACTTTACATATGTACTAGGAACAAAACGGATCGCATTTGGTCCAAACGTGACGGAGAGCACTGTGGGTGAAATTACAGTTCACGAGGCCAAGCCTTCACCAGACGGCGCCAATAGGGGACGGGATTACTTCGGTTTAAACTAAGGCTTAGACGACACAGGTGTCATACGTGGTGCTCCAGTCGGAATGTTAAACAGCAGCACACACCACACCTCTGGGATTAAGGACACCAGTCTCTACGGGCAAAGGGCGTTCTACGGATGCTACGCTCAGCCAAGGGTTCTGTCCCAATAGACAAATTACGCATTTCAAATCAACTCTTAAATTTCTGTCTACAATGTAATGATAACAATAACAATAGTAATAATAATTTACGTGTAGAAAGGTAAGTTTGTTAATTAAACAACCACTAAGACAAAGTACCCACATTCGATTCATTTCTTGCTGATTAAACTACTAATTCAAAAGCCTAGTGGTCATGTACAAAGACAACACTCGCACAGAAGACGACCACGACAACAAACAAACAAACAAACAAACAAACAAACAAACAAACAAACAAACAAACAAAGACATAGCAAAGATGGGACAAAAAGGAAATCCATGAAATAGAGCGTTACAATTGAATTAGTCAAAGCGTCAAGACCAAATCGCTAGGAACAATTAGAATAGCTTATGCACAAGGTTATGTTGAGTGCACCGTAACCGCTTTGACGGACATTTAATAGAAACTACAGTAGCGTAGTAAGACGGAATATGGTTGGCAGGAAAAACAAACTTTCCTCTAATATACCGATAATTCAATTCAGTTCTATAGTGTTCCATCTTATTCTTGTTTATTTACCTGATGATTTAACAGTACAACAAAAGCCAACTCTAAAAGTAGAAAGAACATGTAAATCCAATAATAATAATATTAATAATAATAATAATAATAATAATAATAATAATAGGAAAAGACAACGGGAAAACTACAACAGGTAAAAAATGCTGGTGATCATCAACGTGCTTTTCAATAATATAGAAACTACTAATGACATATTCTGTATTCCTCGAATGTTGAAAAAAAATGAGAAAGTACCCGGGGCAGTACAACAGACATTTTACGGATTTTAGCAAAGTCTACGATTCATTTTGGAGGAAAGCGCTGCACAATATTATCACTAAGTCCGGTGTCACACCGAGATCGGTTAGGAATACTGACTGAAGTGTGACACGAATGACAGCTACAGTCAAATACGAATAAGCAAACATTTTTAGATAAATTTCTTACTCATACTGCTTTGAAACAAAACGTTTCTTCGCCATTACTTTGCAACTTTACTAGGAACGTCCATGCAGACAAGAAGAGAAGTAATCGAATGGCACACATGAGGTTCTGGTTTATTCTGCCGATCATAATTCATTGGTATGCAACATAAATACCAAACAAACAACGCAGAAACTTTATTAGCTAAAGCTATAACGGGTGATTTAGACATAAACGACGGGAAATGTCTGCCTGTTGCACAGTCACAATAATACAGGAAAAAATTACAAAATAATGATAAAAAATAGACGTTAGAATACTGGCAATGATCACACATTTAAGAACAACACAAACACAGAAAATCTCAGTGAAGAAGGAGTTAGGAGATTATATTCGGGGAATGCCTGCTGCAGGTCATAACAAACCCACTTGTCCGATCTGCAGTTCAAAATCGTAAATATTAAAACATGCAAAACCGTAATTTTGCCTTTTCCGTTTCTGGATGTGAAATATGGTCTCTCACATTAAGGAAAGGGCATAGGATGGGGATTTCAAGAATAGGCTGATGGTGATGATATTTAAGGGAAAGGAATAAAAGGAAGTCAGAGGAAACTGCATAATGAGAAGGTTCTGATTGTAACTCACCGTCCAGTATCATAGGTTGATGAAATAAATAAGAGTGGAATGATATGTAGCACACATGGGAGAGAGAATAAATGTATAAACACTCCTGGTGGGAACGTCTGAGGGAAAGAGATCACTTGGAGGATCTAGACATAAATGTGCAGATAAAAATACAATCGATTTTAACACAAAAAGGAAGTTACGGTATGGTCTGGGTTCGTCACATAACAACTCACAAACCTAAACACATAGCAAAGAGATAATGTCATCAACAGGCAGGAAGCAGCACGCATAATACATGGCACCAAATTATTAAATTAAAAGCTCGGTATGTGGGATAGTTTTTCCTGAATGTATCGATAATTCAACAACAAAAAAACAACAGCAGCAGCAGCAGCAACAACAACAACAACAACCGACCGTGATAATATACACGTATTAAGTGAAATGGTTGCATATGCACCGGATGTTAATGTTTTCATGCCACGTATACGTGCTTAAATTTTTCACTTCATTTCAATCTCCATAAAGTCTCTGTAGCTCCCCTGTAATTTATCAAATGCTTAATGGGAGGGTATTTCCCAACGGAACGTGAAACTAATCACTCACCCCTATTTATTCCAACGGGACCCAAATCTTTGTCTTACTATCACATTAAGAATTTCTGCGCAATGCCGCAACGTGAGGTCTGAGGACAGACACCACGCATACAAATGTTGCAGGGACCATGTCTATCAGCAACAAGCTCGCACCTTACTATCGCTTGTGAGACACATTGCAGCACTTTCAGGCGTCACTTCGGAAGCCTCTGCTGTTTGGATAAACTAATCATCCTTGAAGGAGTTGAAAATCTAATGAATATTCATAGTAGTGACGTTAACGTGGTATAAACAAGCTGGCGGTCACGAGGCGCAGGCTGCTTTCATGTTAGCCTGTGCAAGGAAGTTACGCCAGGCGGGAAAGCGTGCATGTCTATCGTCGAGCTACGAAGTTTCCGCTGTGCCGTAGCTGACGGTTCAGTCATTCTGGGAGTTGACGCTGCTTCCGTGGATAATCGCACATAAAAGAATGCCATGGGCGAGTTTCATAGCACGTATAATGTAATAAAACACACACACACCTGCATATATATTATACATATATGGAGACAGAGCATGAAAAGTTTAAGGGAATTGCAATGCGGAACACCTAGGCATTGTTAGAAGGAATACGTTAAAATACACTTTTAACTTATTGGATCTGACGTAGTAAATAAGAACGTGCTCGAACAGGAATAAGTGGGTTTACAGCGTCAATGCCAACTGCTGAACGAGGACGGTGTGCTGTGAAATATGTTAGCTAATACTTGGCCAACATCTAGGCCGCAGTTTCACGACTCAGTAGTCACTAAACTAAGCACGCTTGTCCTCCAGTTTACGCATGGTTCGATCCCAGCACGCTCATATTGCCGGCATCATATCGCCATATCTGACAGCGAATTGCTAACCAGATCTATCATACAGCAGTTGTAACAATTGAGAGGGTGTTGTTGAAAGAGTAAGCCACAAACCTGGTAATTGTTTAATTTGTATGAAATTAGTCATTAACGACGGTAATAATTCAAATTAACAATCAAATATACGTGGAATCAAAATCAGAAATCAAAATCAGAAATATATACATATGGATTTAAACCTTACTCAATGACCAAACCAACGGCAGCACGTACTGCAAAAATACTGTAACCGTCCCGCCAGAAACATTACTTTCCCGCGTCATACCTGAAAGCTTAAAGATTAAAAAGGTAGGCTACACTAAATTATAACCCAAATTGTTGTCTAAGTGCACTAGTTCACAAGTTTAGTTTTATGTACAAGCCTGTGTAGAATCTAATTTCTGAACCTCCAACGGTTCGCCACTCGTTGCCAAATAATGAGAAGCTCAACACAAAATTAACGCAAAAGTCTTTTAGTTCTATATTTTAAAAAATGTGACGTCGAAATAAATTTCATATACTTAACAAACTGCTGGAGATTACGCCATTTCAGGACTGTACAAGATTGTCACATTTGTGCAACATGTTAGAAAACTAAGACACGAGGGTGTGAAGGATGTTGGTAAAACATTTTAGCAAGTTCCAAGAATATCAGTCAGGAAATACAAAACTTATTAAAAAGGGACACACACACACACCCACACACACACACACACACACACACACACACACACACACACACACACACACACACACACACACACACACAAGCGTGGCCCCACATTAGACGCATTTATGTCTATTAAAGAAAGCACGTTAACTGGAGTAAATTAGATTAAACATGCAGTCTAAGAGTTTGCAATACTGAAAGACTCGTTTAGTATGATACAAGCTACCAGCTTTTGCAGCTGCAGTTCTGACGGAGGGCGTTATTCAGTTCGGCGTTACAAAGTGGTCAATTTCGTAATGGTTCCAACATGAGACATATTGCACTGCACAGCGACGGTCCCAAGATGAAACAGCTCTGTGAGCTTCTTCACCGGTGCTCTTCGGTTCGAAGACAGAAGGAGAGGAGAGGAAGGATTACGCTGTCAAGACGTTCCAATATACTCCATTTTTCTCTGTCAACTTTCTCGTTTCTACCGTCCCTTCGCTTGAAGTATCCTTCCCATCCACGAATTTCTGCTTCCATAACTCACACATTCTTCATCCCCTCTTCCCCTCCCTTTTCTCATTCCTCCTTTTTTATCAATCTTATTTCCTTCATTGTCCATTCCTGTATTCTCATTCTTACTACCATCTATCTTTATATTGAATTTTTCCCGTTAAGAATCTGATTTTATGTTCTTTTCCTAACAGGAAAGTGGTTTCTGGAAAGGCACGAGTAATATCAGTACGTCTCACTACATTTTCCGAAAAATTACAAGGAGAAGCGTATAGCGGCCATTTGCAACTACGTGACTATCTACATGGCTTATTATGAAGTGAATATCCGACCCACTCTCTCACTCAGCCACTCACTCACTCACTCACTCACTCACTCACTCACTCACTCACTCACTCACTCACTCACTGATCAATTCATTCATTTCTTCTATACGTGAGAAGCCAAATAACCGTGGGAGCGAATGCAAGATTTTCCGATTTCCTGATTGGCCAACACTGTCATTCCACCAGTGCTCCGCGATCACATTCATCCAACTACCATCACGCTGTATGAGCCTTATCAAGTGGAAGCAGCGGAGCTAAAGGCATTCTGTATACATACTAACTACATAATTAGGGCCGTGCCATGGCTCAGGCGGTTAGCCGCCGGCCTCCCACCGCGGAGGCCCGGGTTCGATCCCGGGTCAGTCCATGTGGGATTTGTGGTGGACAAAGTGGCACTGGGACAGGTTTTCCCCCGAGTCCTTCGGTTTTCCCCTGTCAATTTCATTCCACCGGTGCTCCATTACTAGGAAAAGGACAAAAAATAATCATCATCTTCACCTTCATCATTGGGTTGCACAATAAGCCTCATGGCTGCAGTGCGTCCGTAGCGTCTGCTGCGGGGCCCTTCACCACAAAAAAAAAAACTACATAATTAACTTACTAAACATATCTAGACGATTTTCCCCCTTTCCTTTCCCTTTCCTTTCCTTTCCTTTCCCTTCCCTTCCCTTTCCTTTCCTTCCCTTCCCTTTCCTTCCTTTCCCTTTCCTTTCCTTTCCTGTAGCGCAACAGCCAACATTGGGCCTGGGCCGCCTCCTTTTGGAGGTTTCTAGATCACACTCAGTTAAACACACCACGCTGGGTAGGACTCCTCTGGACGAATGATAAGTCCGTCTCATAGACCTCTCTAACTGACAACACACAAACACTCACAAGATTGGGATTCGAACCCACAATCCCAGCAAGCGCTCGGTCGAAGGCCCACGCCTTAGACCGTAAGGCCACTGGGATCGGACGTTTACCTAAGTGACTAACACACCTGGTCAATTATTCAACCAGTCACTAGTTAATTAAAAACGGTATGAGTACATGGTTGCCGATCCCAGTTGTCGCGCGGTCTACTTGGGTCTGCAGCCGCTCGCTTGGTGGGAAATGTGGGTTCGAATCTCGCAGGGGGAATGGATGTCTGTTTCTTGTGAGTGTCGTGTGCTGTCAGGCAGAGGTCTCTGCGACGGACTGATCACTCGCCCAGAGGAGTCCTGTCGAATGTGGTGTGTCCAAATGAGGATGGCAATGAAGACCCGACAATGAAAAAGGCCTTGGCCCACTAGGGGCTGTCCAGCCACGGAAAAATATGGCTACTTATCTAGCTTAGTTACTAATAAAGATGTACAGTCGAAGAGAAAACCCCTGGTCATACGGGGAATCGAAACCACGGACGTCTATCTTAAAACAAAGACAACGTGTGGTAGCAGAAGATGCAGACCATGGTGTGAATCCTTGTTTGTGACGATCACGCAAGCAGACCACGTCTCAGAGATGAAGTGTTGTGGAACCGGAAATACTATTACGGAGTCATTCCGGCAATCAGGAAGCAGCAGCCAAGGGTCACCCAGTACAAACACCGAGTACGACATAAAACAAACCTCCCTTTAGGCGACGTCTATTTTCTTTGCCCCCTTCCCTTTATGTAATTTCCTATAGGAGACCAATGCCTTACCCACCCCCAACAATGTGTCTTGTGTTGCACGCAGGTTCTTCTTTTTTGGGTGCCAGGGACTTTTATTCTTGAAACACACAAGAAAATAGTTACTTATTGTTTGAGTGGTAAGGGACAATGGCTGGGACTAGCTGCACTGTCGACTTCTTCGGTTCACTTTAATTATCTTTGTGTGTGGAGAGGAGAATCCCTCTCTTTTATCTTCGCACAGGTCAGGCACCCCCCCTCCCCCCCACGACTCCAGCCCTTTCCGGTTGCCAACAAGGGCTTGCTTCATTCTCATTTATCCTCCAACACAAGATGAACTGCAAATACCGCCTTTGATAGAATATTGATCTAAATGAGTGGACTTCCCGGATGTTAAAATGTAGGACGAACTAAGGAACCAAGTCTGCAAGTAATCAACCAAACAATCAACAAAACCTCACAGCTTACGGCTCTAACTTGTAAAGTTTTATATCACTCGGGCCATAAATAAATTATCTGCGATGAAGGTGCACGAAAATTCTCATTGTGTTCAATTATAACATCCCGCCAATACACTCAATTCTGAGCCAGTCCAATCCACTTACGTCCGAACCTCGATTCTTCATTTTTGAGACCCATGTGTAATATTAAAAAAGATATTGAAGATTTACAATGTGAGGATGTGGAATGGATTGAAGTGGCTCCTGATACGGTAGAGCGACAAGTTTGTTCGTGTCTCAGCGGTTGAGTACCTGCATGACTAGCCGGAGGCTCTGAGAACGTGAAGTTAAGGATTATCCCTCTGCACACCGTGAAGTCACATGTGGGGTGGAGTCAGAGCTCCATGCAATCTCACCGTCGGCACTACATGTAGGTGAGCAGTCAGTGTCACGACAGGCCACTTCTGCCCCGGGCAAAGGCTTCGTTATCTTTCAAAGGAGGTTGCGTCGGTCCCAGAGCCTGTCGGGATATTTTGGAGAGAATAAAAGTCTATTCTTGCCGGGAAGCGAACTTCGATCCCTCGATCGACCAGCCCGCAGCATAGTCGCCTAGGCACTATACTGACTACGTTATCCCGGCTCGCCGAGATACTCTGCTGCATAGAGTAAGTTATTTAGTGAGATTCATAATATACTTCATAACACCAAAATTCACCACACCTTACTGTAATTGCTTATGTTGAACTCTGTTTGGCTGCGAACTGGGCTTCCAGACATCTACGCCTGTTTCTGATAAGAGCACGAAGTCATATCTTTGCAGCCACTGTGTCCAGGGGGAAAACCCTGCTTCCTAACGGTGGATTTTATCCCAGCGGGTAACACTGCGGAAGGTGTAGGTGCCCTCTCACTTGCACCTGACATCAGCGAAAACAGTGCGTGGAAGTCTGATATTCTACATCCTTATACGTCTTTAGGTTACGTTTCGTACGCACGTAAGTAAATTCATCTTTACAGTTAGATGCTATAAACATATCGACAAAGTAGGGGTGAAACGTTGCTTTACGCAAAGCAACAAATTAACGCTAAAAATTGTAAAGCTTTTGACAATACATCTGTGCAAACCTAAAATTCTTAGTTTGTTGTCAAGTTCCAAAAAAATAACTCGAAACACTTAGTCTAAACACTCCACTGATAATCTGGCTTTGAAAATTAAATTGTAGATTTTACACAGAAACTGGAGAGTTTACTTAACTTCCATTGTATAACAAGAAAGAGGAAACAAAGTGTGCAATACTTTAAGCACCCTTTGGCACAGGCAATTGAGGCTATGCGTTGAATTTTTTAAGAACATCACTTTCAGTCTTTTTAATTCTTAAAATAACGGGAGAGTTTAAAATTTCTGGCTTGTATCTGAAATGGTCTGACCTGTATTAACCACTAAAATGGCTGTTGTTATGGCTGTTTTTGCTTTCAATCGTTCTCCGCATTCCTGGATATTGTCCAACAAAAGCAAAGAGTGAGTTCTTCTACAAACTCTTCAATCATTTGCAGTGCCCTTATTTCGAATCTAAATGAAAGCCAGCGGTTATGTAAAGTAAGATTCAACTAAAATACAGTTCTGGTATGTTCAACACAGCTGACAGCAAAAGTTATAAAGGTTCAAGCCTGCTTGGTGTTTATGTTGAGTCCACTTGTAAATATTTAAGAATATTTCGGAGTAGCGAGCTGCATGAATCTCGTCTGTCAACATGCTTGTGACAGAGTTCCACCCATTTCATATCCACAGACCCTATTACCTTTGTTACCACTCTATCATCTCTCCTTCCTGGTCTTCCAAACGACTATTTATGTAGAGGTTTTGCGATGAAAGCTATTCATGTATTTTATATTTTCCCAATATGGGCTTCGTGTCCTTTTTATCGCAAAGTGCCTTATTTCAATGTCATAACGAAGTACGTAATGTCCAGATGTGCGACTCGCTTCATATTCTTCACACACGTTACTACACATTGTGTTTTGAAGTACCCGCAATATGTATTCTTCCATCACAGTAGCAGACAACTCAGAAGAAAATCAAACTTCAAAACAACATGACTTAGTGTGAGAAGAATGATACAAACGTCCCAAACAAACTGAAACGTCAGCAACATGCGTGTCATAAACAGCTGTTATTTTCTATACTCAATTAATATTTCTGATTAATTTCCCCCTATCAACACACGGGGAGAATTCTGCCTTTCTGACTCAAATACTTTCAAAAACAGAGTATGTATTTGGCTTTTGATCTAGTTATAAATGGCAGACAGATTATTCGTGATGGAAGAGTCAATAATTTCCTTTCTGTGAGAGATGGATAGGATTTTTTATTTGTACACTTTGTTGTTTAAACAAAGCCGCAGCTACAGATCACAACCAGAGGTAATGACACACACACACTGTTTTACGCAGTACTGATGATAAATTGAAAGGGCATATGTGTAAAGTGCGGACTTGAAGTTTAGTACGCATGTACAGCCTCAGTCTATTTAGCATTGAAATTCTTGAAGTTTGCGCACCTAAAAGCCCAAAATCGAACTCATTTTTATTAAGCATGGATGGATACAACGAAAACGCATGAAGTGTGTAACGCCATCTACCGCACTTCGTCACCAATTCTGTTACATTTCAAGCGCGTTGCCATAGTTGCGAAAAGCGCCCATTAGCGCGTCACGCCTGTCTGTCTCTCTGTCCGTCCGTCCGTCCGTCCGCATGAATTAAGTCGGTTCCTACTGGACAGGTTTCCGTGAAATTTGATAATGAAGACTTTTAATAAAATCTCTCAATGAAATCGAAATTTGTTTCAAATCGGACAAAAATATAGGCCACTTTACTTGAAGGCCTAAGCTCTACTGGTGACAACGACAAGGACTCGTTGTATTTCCATGGAAAACAATGGTTACGCGAACGCGCCACAATGTTACGCTATATGTAGACTTCTAGGTAACATCATCCTGTTGTGCCAGTTAATCAGTATCGGTTTATTTATCCAGACAAACACAACACTTGAACACTGTATGATCATTTATTTACTTTTCTAAAACGGCTGAAACATGTTGTAGAAAAGTAAATATATGAACATATAGTGTTAAAGTGTTGTGCTTCTCTGGATAATAAATCTATATTATAGATACGCTGCCCATTTCTTGCTATTAGTTCAAGTCTACACAAAGTATGGGAACTTCCAGCACGTATGTAACTTCAACTGCACAGAAACTCGTACAAGAATATCACATCAAAAGTAATCGAAATTTGATACTTGTTGAATCAAATTCAATAGTTCTCTTTCTGTTAGCAGCGTATGAATGTTACCACAATAAAATCAATAACGATACCAGGTAAGTAGACACGGATAATAGCTCTCCTGTGTTACTACATTTCACACCTCTCTAGCAGCTTTCTAGACGAAATATTTACATCTGGTTTGCACTGCATTACGTTTTAAATGTATACAATTTTGTTTAAGAGTAAGTGCGCATGATCCGAGATGCTGAAATCAGCCTAATGACGGGCTCCAGCTGGCCGACAGCATTTCGATTCTCGGCAAGGGCTTCACCTCTTCGCCACGTATAAAGAGGCTTTAAGCCACCTACTCACCAATTTATTGGATACTGTGAAAATTTCCCCCAGGGGGGCGGAGGAGGGGGGTGGGGTGGAGATAAAACAATGGAAGCGAGAAGCTGACCGCAAAAAATCCGTTCCCATGTTCCGTAGATTAAGCACATGGACGGTGTTAAATTTGCCTTCCACAGATCCAGTACAACTACATGGGGCACAGTCTTTCTTGAGCAGTCAGTGGCTCCTCAGATGGTCATGAAATCCTCGGATTTTATAACATAATCAAAACTTCAATAATCATAAATTAATTTTTCCTTATGAATTCATAACGAATCGACAAACGTATTTACTGCTGATTGACAAAGTAAGTGCGCGGCAGGATCCCCCTATCCACCCGCTCTCCTATTTTATTTCCACATCTCGCCCACTGTTCGTGCATCCAAACAAAGTCCTTTACCATCCACACAACGCAGTCACTCAGTCCTCTAAAAGGGAAGAACATGCTTTGAAGACATACATATATACAGCATAGCGCGCTTTGTTAACAGGCACATGTATACTTTTAATTTTTTTGTGAATTACGCTTTTGGGCTATAAACGTCAGTTTTTAACAAAGAAATATATACTATATTTTTTTTTTCACACATATATTAGGATGTCAAAGCTGTTATTGATGTTCCTTCCTGTGATTGGGCGCCCGGCTGCCGTTGGAACGACCCCCTCCCCCCTTTTCATGTTTCAACACAGGTCTGTGAGGCAAAGCTAGCTCACTGAATTCAAGAAGAGGGACATAGGAAACAAATTTTGATTGATTCTTTCGATTTTTTGACAGCATTTGCAGTGCATACATTCGAAACTCTCACTTTTCAAAGTTGTTTAATGCCCCATTACACTACTCGTAAGATTGTACTAAACTCTTACTGGACGTTGGTCAGAGGGCTGGAAGAACACGTGATACTATCTGCTGTTTTATGTGGGTGTCATGAACTTAATCATAAAGGTTGGGAACGGCTTAGAATGCGGATCTGAGGAAAACATTTGCACCTAAGACATAAAATAAACATGAAACGGAGAAAACCTCATAATAAGAATTCAGTGATTTTTACAGCACCTAAAATGCAGTCAGCACGATCTGTGATGACAAAATGCTAGACAGCACGCACGGCACAGGTCAGAAATCGACGAACACTTTACACGGAGAAACGTCACCTGGAAGCTACACGACTAGATAAAAGTCCAATATTAAAACGGGGCTTACAACAGATACGGTGCGGCAACATGATCCCTATTTATGTATCCCATTTATGTATCGAAGCGCATACCCAGCGGCCGACTTGCCCACACTGCAATGAACTTCCGGCTTCCATATAGGGCGAGTGCATTGCCGACTGATTGAACAACTAATCGGCTCCTGATTCTGTTACAAAGAACAGGATAAAGATGCTGGTTTAGAAACAGATGTGCGAAAAGCTGAGCATATATTGACATCTCGTTACAAAAATGCAGACGAAGCCACAATATGAGGACGAAACCTCATTTAGAATTACGGCAAGTCTCGAAGATCATGTGAAAGACAATCTTTAGAAGTGCTCGTATTACGAGGTATGATTCATATAGTAGACTAAAAGTGGGTTGTAACGGGGATACAAAACACAAACATAAATCATACTCCTATCCTTGCAAATATTACGATAAAATGAAGTGGAGACTGAATAAATAAGAGCGTATGTATGACGCCCTTCACTTAACGATCTTGCATACTCTCGTGTCCTATCTAACAACAGCATTGTTACATCACAACGCTCATCTCGTCCTTTATATGGGTAAGAAACTTGATATCCTGCTATACGAACAGGAAAGTAACGAGTTTAACGCTGTCTTAAAAACAGTGCCAAGGTAAAGAATGACAGAAAGAGGAATAAGCAGGAGGAGGAGGAGGTGAAAGTGACATGATGTTGATAATTTGCAGTTTCTGTCTAATCTTGTCTGAGTAATGAAATAACAAGACGCCTAGACAGGATATCTCACAGAGTCCACTCTTCTACTGCAGAATTCCAGGCTTACAAATCTTGTGTCGTGGAGAGTATTAATGTATAATTTACTATTACGAGTACAAAGTTGGCGGGTTGGTAAACGCAGTCCCATTTACTACAGACCACACGTTTTATATTTCCAGACATTTTAGGTTCGTTCCCACAGTCGCGAAAAGCGCCTATTACCTTCGTCATGTGCGTCCGTCCGTCCGTCCGTCCGTCCGAGTGTCCGCATGCATCAACGCGGCTCCCGCTGGAAGAATTTCCATGTTATTTTATACTTGGGTCTTTTATAAAAACTTGTCGAGAAATTCCAGTCTTGGTTACAATTGGGTACCAATATCGGACACTTTACACGAAGACCCGAAATAGGTTTGTTTGTTGCCAGCGACATGAAATAGCCACAAAAGCGCTGTCTTAGAGTGAAACGGTATCACGCTGTTAGGACAGCCGAGGAGGTGTAAACATCACGCGAACGCGCCACAATATTACGTTAAACGTATATTTTCCATAATGTTTACATACCCAGTGATTTTCAGCACAGTAAGCCCAGCGTGTCTGCCATATCAGAGTGTGTTCAGAATGTCTAGACAAACGGAATTAACCGCAATTACATTACACAAAGTCTCGAGGCTCGTGGCGGCGTTCACACGTCTTCCATTGTCACAACATATTCATCCTACTTCACACATCAAAAATGACAGACACATGTGACGTCATAATTATTGATCCGCATCTGAAACTAGGTTATTTGGGTGTGTGAAAACAGACAGTAAACTACAATTAAAGCGCTGACGGTTACAACATATCATTACACAAGCAGAAACCTAGAAGGCTTTATATTAAAATTTAGTTAATTAGTTAGTTAGCTGGTTAGTTAGTCCATCGAAGGGATGGTGCAGAAAATGAGCACATATTTAATACCTAACAGTTAATATACAAATTAGAACCTAACTCCTTGAAGCTTTACGGTAAGATGTGTACATTACCATTTTGTGTTTCGTCCTGTGTGCTAGCCTGTGTTCTGCCAATCTAAACTTAAATACACCAAGAAGTAGGAAGACGATAACCCAGACAAAACCTGATTTCGAACAGGTTTTTTGTGGCTTTTAATTCTCAGCGCTATTTTGAAACTGAGTCCCTTGGTACTGCGGGTGGTACAGCACTGAGCCTGCTGTAAGTAGTGAGAGAACTGGACGGTACAATAGCGGATATGGAGCACTGCAGGGATAATAATTGACAGGAACACACAGAAATAACCTGAGAAAATTCTGTCCTAGCGGTACTTTGTCCACCACAAATCCCACATTAATTGGCCTTTCATAGAACACGACGATTAACTGCCTGAGATGTGGTAAGGTCTTACACTATGTCACTACATAAGGCAGCGAGTTATGTCCACTTGTTGGGGGTTGCAGCGATCGGACCTAAGGCCAACCGCGTTGCTTCAGTTCCCTGACGATAACAACAAAACGTTGACGTCGTCTCGGCTTGCAAGGGGCAGGAAACACAATCAGAGGCAAGCCACATCCACACACACGCTTTTCAGCACTTTATTAATATCCGTGTCAGTTCTTTGTTTGAGTGGTGTACGCTTACTTTATTTTACTTTGCAAATATTCGTCCAACAAACATCTCCAATTCATTTATATGCTGCCATTAATAACTGCAGCATCTGACACGCTCTTGCTGTTCGACTATTTCAGTGCTGAGAACATGGGTTGGAATCCCGCTCAGAGCTCGGATGAAAGACTGTCTACATCTGCACTTCCTTGTGTGTATAAATGATTAGCAATCGAGCCATACTTGTTTCGAAGAATCATACAAAACAATTAAAGAATTTATTATTCCAGAGTTAATTCATTGAATGAATGGGCCAGAGAAAATTACAAAATAGAAAAAGGAAGAAATCGCTACACCGCGAAGTTTGAGGTTCTTAAAGCTGTTTTGATGAAGAAGCAAACTTCTGATACGACATCGTATCGATGGGTAAATCTTGGAGCCTGCGGCGCCTATCTTCAGCGTCTGAGTACTAAAAGAACAGTGCTGTTTCAGCCCTGAAGCAAGAGGGAGCAAGAACCTCTGAAACGTAAATATACAGTATATTAAACGACACGGCGTCATGCCGCAGAAGACTTGAATCTTCAAGCCTCTACAGTTTATTCGGACACTAGAAGCAGACGACAAACAAAAAAGGAATAAAGAATTAAAAAGAGAAAGAGAATGATGAAAATCGTTCTCCAGCTCCGTCTCTCATGCAGCTCTAACTGTTTGTTGGTTGAGAACGTTACGTGGATGCAGCTACTGAAGTTCAGGGGAAAGTATGGTCAGACGTTTGAAAGGGAATATAAGCAAGTATGCAGGAGGGGAAAGGACAGCAACTCAAGGGAAGAACGGATGGGGTTGCTCCAGCGGATATATCTCCGTGGCCTCCATATAGTGTCTTTTCATCAGATAACTTTCATGGGATCTTCACTGGCTAGAACATGGTACCTTTTAAAGAAATATGTTCCAGTGTTTTTGTAATACAATTGATTGAGCCTTATCATCTTGCCTCTACACCACCATAACCCCTTTGTCTTGCCTATAAGTCCCCAGTAATGTAAATACCGAACTTCCGAAGTGCCTACGCACACCATGAAGGGGCAGAGGAGGTGCAGCGGGAAATCTCCATGTAATCACAACCCCTCACTAGGTGGAAGTAATTTGTTACCTTCACTCTCTGTTCGCTTAATTCCAAGAAAAAAGCCCCCAGTATCTACGTAACAGAAGGCTCCTGGATGGGGTCAACATCTGATGTTGAGAAACGGTAGCGGTAACTAAACACTGCCCCTGCCAAAACTATAGCGCAATTTGCCCACTACGTAATTGTTTAAAGCTATAAATAAGAGTAAAGTTGCCTCTGTGCTTCGGCGTCACGGTGCGGACCCTCCACTGCCACATTTGCGGTTATTTTCCTTGGCGGTTGAAGGGACAAATCTTGAGCTTCACGTTCCTACCGCTTTATCTCGGGGACAGAACGGCCGGGACACATTTTAGAGAGACTCTTCTGGGTTGGATGATGCTGAGGGAACGTCACTGCCTTTGTCGGAAATCAAAACCTGCCACTAAAGCACCTGTGTGATAACGCTGAGTCCCATATTTCGCTTGACAGGTCAGTTCTGATAGCGACGTCTAACTGCCGGCTCACGTCCCTTGGGACATAAACCGAGGATCAGCGTCAGGTGCGGGCCTTAAGTCACGTACATCATAAAAACTTGTCTCTAAAGTCATAAAAATTTTGTTACATCTCCCCACATTTGACGCTAATATCATTTGAAGTACTGGCCACTATCAGATTAAATTGGAAGGATGAAAGGGACTACCTGCCCAGCGATTCAAAACGGAACGTTACTTCCTACTTTAATCTTCCTGCAGACTTCATCTCTGGACATAAATCAACTGAAGAGGTCCACTTTTTATCACACCACGTGCGATGAAAATGGACAGGCAGTTTATAATTTACACGCACGTACGCACGCACGCACACACATTCATAGAAATAAAAAGACGTAAACTTTTTTATCATTGGGTTAGCGTTGTTTGGATGGGGAGTATGGAACCTGAGAGGTTATGGGGTAGATGTACGAACTGGGAGATGGCCCCTATGTAAGGACGAAGAAAATATATTTCATACATTACTAACATGTAATGAGACAGAGAGGTGGAAAGAAAAAATTTTAGATAATAAATGGTTACACCCAAATGACTGAACGAATAAATAGGATACAATAAAATAATCAGCTGCAGTATGACCATAGACTTTAAATAATTAGGTAAATTTTTACACCACGTAAAACACAAGTCGAAAAATTAAGTTACAAAACGGTGCAAAGTCTAGTGGAAATGAAAGATGCGGAATTTTAAATAGAGCTATATAACAATTTATATACGAGTATAGCTACAAACTCACATGAGATTAACACCTGACAGAAAATAGTAACTAGTTTAGATACACTTTAGCCATTAGTATTAAAACTAACGGACTGCACTGGCAAACAGCAATTACGTCCAAAGATGCACACGGAACTCAACCAACAAATTTCAATTTCTTTTCATGTGGCAATTTTCGTCCCGTTTCTGGGTCATGACTTTCCCCGTTCTCGGGTCTTCACGATTACACTCAGACACACCACCCTCGGTAGGACTCCTCTGGACGAGTGACCAGTCCGACGCAGAGACTTCTACCTGACAACACACAACATTCACAAAAGACAGACATCCATGCGCCAGGCGGGATTTGAACCCACAATCCCAGCAAGCGAACGACCGAACACCCACGCCTTAGACCGCGCGGCCACTGGATTTGGCAGATTTGAAATAAAATAAATATTTTATTCAAATTACACTTTAAAATATCACCAACAATTTGAATACGATGCGCGTCACTGTTTCTTATATTCACACAGAGTAATTTAGGCTCCTAACTTCACAAGATATAGAAAGCGTCTACTCCACATAGTGAACCATCTTCTCCAGTATTCCCATACATGCTACTTTGTTTCCCACGTCTTTAACCTTTTAAAGCCTAGCGGTAATTTGACATACCACCAGGTTTAACATTAAAAAATTCTACGTGGTGCCCACATTGCGTTTATGTGTTTTGTACGGATCTCAGAACAGACAGCAACTCTTGCCTTATAAAACATTAAGAGATTGGTTTTTATAACCGAAGTGGAGAGTGTTTACAGCACGGTACGCACTGAGTCCTTATATAAAACAAACACGCTTCGTCTTTAAAGGGTTAAAACAGACACCTGTAATAGTCACAAGATCCAGCCTCCGCTGTTTTCTCTGGCTATAAATCAGACCTACCTCTGTCAGGAAGTGCTCTGCTCTACGTGATCTAAACACTCACTTCAAAGTTCCTCAGTAAAGACTGCAGAGCATTATGCACAAACATGATCTGAGTTAACAATTAATTTTAAAACAATTCAGTGCTTCTTACGCCGACTACTTGTGGAGCTGCCTGCCGCTACTCGAATTCAAATCACGCCTGCCCTACTCTGCATTCATAACGTGCTGCACATGCTCTGTAAAATATAAAACGTTCTAACGCACCTAACTTTACTGTCTCCAACACACACCTCATATCCATACTAAAACTTTCCAAGCAGGCAGCCTATCACCCGGAGAAGAGACTCCACTGTTACCAAGCTTAAGGGACTTGTTCCTTTATTCCGTAAATTTATTTCCTCTGTCCTATTACGTGTACTCTAAAATGATTACATAATCTACGAAACAGGATGATGCCGATCAGTAAATACGGGTAATTAAGAAGTTCAGACGACAGATTTTTCAGCTAATAATATCCGAGGGATTAAACAAAGAAGTATAAGTTCGAATTTTTGTAACATGAATTTTGAAAAATCAGAAGAGGATGTGGATTGGTTGGGAAGATAAACTGCGAGTCCTGGTGGCAAGTGGGGATAATAATATTAAAACTCCTCTTTGAGAAAATGGAAGTGTTAATGGGGGACTGGTTGGAAATAGCTCGGTATATAATCTAGTGGTGGGCTTTCGTGAACAAAGTGGCAGCCCGCTGCATTACGTGAAAGAGATAATTACTGCATTTTGAGCTTCAAATAAATCCGCAGTAGGACCCGAATGTGGCTTTTGTTTTGATGTACGACACGCGAAGGGTTCTTAAACAGCTGAACAACAATTAAACCTGTGCCATGAAGGTTGTTAACTCTTGCACTTTAAATACTCTGCTTGTTCACATGTTTGTTCCAATAGGTTCAGTCTTACGGTCGTAACATAACTACGGCAAATCTGTACCTGTGCTAAAACACGACATGGAAACCCACTGCAGGCCTTTAATTTCGACATTAGTTGGAGATGAGTGACAAGTCGCAGGTTACGGCCGCATTACACGTGGAAATAACAGTACTCTCGTTTGTTGCATGGGTGACTGTATGGACTCGTTGCCGATATAGACGTTGTGACGAAAAAAACATTTCTTGCTTCTACCAGCAATCCAAACCGGCAGATATTAACTTTAGTGGTGTGTTCCTTTACTAGTTCAACTGAATTCCTTATTTATTTGCGTGCTGAACGAACAGCCCAGTCACCAATTACAGTGCCAGTACGGGTACACAAAATACAAAAACGAAAGAAAAAAATTCAAAGAAGAAATAAACATCACAATAGATGTAAGTCAACACACATCGTAAATGATGTACGCACATTTGACAATCATAAGAAGATACGCTATTGTGCAATGCTACATAATGACAAAATTTCTGTAACTTTGAGGTGAATCATCCTGTTGTGTTACACCAAAAACAAAACTTGTAAGAAAAATCACAGGTTTGCGAATAGCTGTCACGGGGCAAATACAGGAGAAGATCTGGTAACATCATACTGAAGCCAACTGACGTAACACGTGTATTATTGAAGTTGGTAAAATGTAGGTCAGATAACTGCTGCTCTCAGTATATTAAGCTAAACCAAGAAAACGGGAGGAGGGACTTGTGGGTACTTTAGAAATTTGTGACAACAATGACAACTTGCTAGTGGCAGAACAAGTTACCGGTCAAAATGTGAACTCTAAAGTCATCAGTCAACATAATTCGAGAACTTCTTTCATTTTTCACACAATAAAGATTATTAAAATGAAATCAATGATAATAACAAAAACATTACAAATATTACTTCAGAAAAATAAGATATAATACATATTCGTGAGTTTATCCTCCTCCTCCTCCTCCTCCTCCTCCTCCTCCACCACCACCACCACCGCCGCCGCCGCCGCCGCCGCCGCCGCCGCCGCCAACAACAACAACAACAACAACAACAACAACAACAACAACAACAACAACAACAACAACACAGAACACTGCCAGCACTGCCTAGCCGGCTGTTCAGTTGCTTGTCCTGCTCTAGCATTTGCCTTGAATGGCTGGATACCAGGTGCTTCACAAAATCACCGTAGCGCATATAATTCAGCATACGTCACGAGTTCATCCAGAACTACATATTTATTAGACAAAATATTCCATATTCACAGATGGCATAAGAATACGGATTATCGATACGAACGGTGAGCTTTGTGTACTGCTACAAGCATCACTCCAGAAACAAAGATGCTGACTACGCTCTATCTGCGACAAAGCGTGATGCTGTTTGCGACACTATGCAGCCTTATACGTGTTAAATCTGAATTCAAGCGGCTTTATAACACAGGCGTGTCCAAACATCACCAAGTATTAAGAACGTTCTCCGGTACTGGCGGTTTATCTCGAGTACGCCGGCAACTCGATCACTATAAAACTCCGTTATCAGTGCGCTGACTGTTAGCTGGTCTACAAACTCCACGAAGCAGGGCCCCTCTCGTTTTACGACTCCGTTCAGAATCTTTTGTCTCCTTGTCAACTATCCCAAACATAAACGTTTAAATACACAAAAATATAATTTTGCGCATTCCTTTATATCAGTGCGAAACTTAGTCTCTCATATTTAATGTGTTCCATGTCTGTGCACTATATTATACAAAAACACTAATCACCAACAAATGCACAAAGAGAGTTTTATCATCAATCGTAACACATTCCTACATGCTTCGACCCTGCTGGGTCATCTTCAGGGAGAACTTTTTTTGTTATCGTTACACTAAGGTTGCACTTTATAGTTGAGTGAGAATGTGCTGTTGACTGTGTACTGGAAACGTGAACTCTCTGCGGTCCAGGCCTGCGAGGCCGGGACCGCAGAGAGTTCACGCCTCCAAAAACAACGCGGTACACAGTCAACAGCACATT